>LBNU01024572.1:931-35685 GCA_014162995.1 Artemisia annua | reverse complement strand
AGAGAGAGAGAGAGAGAGATGTTTTTCGGTGGTGGGTGTTTGGCTGTGGTTGAGTTACGAGTGGTGATAGAGATGTTTCTCAGCCCGTGAAGGGTACCCGAGTAATGGAAATAATGTAGAGATCAAGGAAATGGTGGTAGTGTGTTCGTGTTGGTGGCAGTGGTGTTCCGGTGACCTAAACACTTGGGATATATAAACTAAGGATTTACCGGTAGGACAAATTATAAAAAAAAGTATTATACTTGCCACAAATTCATCTTCTGGGTAGTGGTGTAACTTGCTACCGGTTGAGCAAGTCACATAGTACCCTGAAGATGAAAAAAAGACGAGTTTATTACCCTGAAAATGAAAAAAAATAGTTCGCTACCCAGAAGATGAAAGGGTGGCAAGTATAATACTTTTTTTAATAATTTCCCCTTTATTTATAATTATAAATATGTCCTTTTATTTCATTTTACATCTTATAATTACATTTAACAGCTAACTTACCAAACACTTTTATTCAAACAATGATACAGCTTGTAGCTCATGTTAACAGTTTTGCAGTTAACAGCTTACAGCTTACAGCTTACAGCTTACAGCTTACAGCTTACAGCTAATTTTGCCAAACATACCCTTAATACATAAACCTACGATACGATACGATACGAAATACATAAACATAACCTAATTTGAATGCTCCCCGCATGCAGAATCATACGAAGGAGACCTATATCCAGGAAATTCCTCAATGAACGCCAACCGATATGCTTCGTCCTTCTTGCATTGGGCATCCCACTCTTGTTGAAGCCTTGCTTGCTCTGCTTCAAATTCTCTGAATATCTGTTCATCTTGCATCATTTGATAATGCTGGCTTGCAGTTAAGCCATGCTCATCAACTGTCTTGTCTGCATAACCTAGCCCAAATTGACTCAGCTGAGGTTGATAATATTTTAGGCTAGTTCATGGTGCAGAAGATGAAGTTGATGCACCTAGCCCAAACTGTTGGTTCTGTTGTGATACAGAACCAACAATTTTGTTTTCCTGGTAGCTCCAACGGATCTTGTTGCTTATTTGATCGTGTATCTGCGAAACACACCCCCACAACGTGTCACCAATGGCGGCGTCTTTGCGAGCTTCGTCGATCAAAAATTGGTCGATCACAGCTTTTCTTTCCGCAGAAATGTTTTTGCACTAGGCGTATCGTTGTCTCAAACGTTGCTTCTTTGCCTTTGCGAGCTCAAACTACTTGATAACTTCGACAATAGCCTGTTTTCGAGCCGTATCGTCTTCATCACATTGTTTTTTAATATACTTTTGCATTTGTTTGACGGTATGGGGGAGACGGCAGGCCATAATTGTGAAGTGTGAAAATGAGTTATGTGTGTAAATATGTTAAGTATGAAAATATTTGGTAAAGAGGTGTTGTATTTATAGGGGAGTAAAAATTTAATAAAAAAAAAAAAAAAAAAAAAAAAAAAAAAAAAAAAAAAAAAAAAAAAAAAAAAAAAAAAAAAAAAAAAAAAAAAAAAAAAAGAGGATTACCGTTAACCCCAAAAGGGGTGTTTTGAAAAAAAATTTAATTTCAAAATGTTAACATTTGAGCTTGGAGTGATTTTTATTTTATTTTTTATTTTTATTTTTTTGCTCTCCTTCAAGTTACAATGCACGTTGCTCTAGCAACGTAGAGCACAACGCAACCGCAACGCACCAATGCTCGGATTGGAGATAACGCCATAACGGCGTTGAAAAATGGACACATCGGTGTTGGGGCGTTATCATTCCTCGTGCTCTTATTGTTTATAACTTGCGCTACCACTTCATTTCTAGTTAGGTATAGACTTTGTGACTATATAGAACCATCCAATTTTTGAAAACCATTATAAAAAAGCAATGCTAGAATCATACGCTAACGTGACAGCGGGTGATTGGTGTATTTTGTGGCAGCTTCTCTCTCCTCTCTCTGATTCAATCAATCACCCGTTGACACGTCGGCGTGTGGATTTCTTTTGTGGGTTCTTTATGTGGTTATAGCATTGCTCTTCTAAAAATTACTTAACACACGTAAATCGTTATAAAAGCCATTGAACTTTCTAAAATAGTTATAGAAACCAGTTCGTAACGCCATCGTTTTATAGGATTTATGGTAAAGCCAACACTTTTGAGAAGTACAATGCTTTTTGTTATACTTTTGCAAATTGTTAAATGCCCTTATTTTCATCTAATATGCATGTATTCCAAGAGACAATAAAGAATGTTTACATAGAAAGTAACAAAAGGAAGCAAGAGTATTTAAACTATAATGCCCAAATATGTTTAGCTATGTTTGCATAATAGAAATAATCATATGTAGCTTCCAGATGTTTTATAAAAAAAGTTACTGTAGAGATTCCAACGGCCCAGCATCTCACCAAGTCCATTATATAAGCCCAACTGAGATTCCATTCTAAAACCAACTGGTAATAGAAGGAGTAGCCCACCAAGCTTATATGTTAACTTTGAGATTATAGTTCTACCGATGTGGGATTGGGTTTGTACACCCAACAATCCTCCCCTCAAACCCAAACCACCATGAGCCTCCCGTTCGACTATAGCCACGATCCCACCTTTTTCACCGATTAAGATTGAAAATAAGGATGCTAAGAACAGATAGAGGAGGTGAATTTACATCAAATGAATTCACCAAGTACTGTAAAGAGAATGGAATAGCACGACAGTTAACAGCACCATACTCACTGCAACAAAATGGAGTGGTTGAACGAAAGAATAGGACGGTGTTATCAACTACTAGGAGTATGATGAAAGCAATGAAGTTACCCTTAACTTTTTGGGCGGAAGCAGTAAAGCACGCAATTTATATACTAAATAGGGTACCTACACGAGCACTGGAAGATAAAACACCGTATGAAGCTCTCTACAAAAGAAAACCAAACCTAGAAAACTTAAGAATATTCGGATGCACAGCTTATGCTAAAATAACAATCCCTCACTTGAAGAAATTGGATGACCGAAGCATACCGATGGTTTATTTAGGCGTAGAGGAAGGATCAAAAGCATATAGGCTATATGATCCAGTAAGTAATAAGAAACATGTTAGTAGGGACGTAAAGTTTATGGAAACGAAACCGTGGGACTGGGATAAGAGTGAGAAGGATACAAGTACACAAGACTCATTTTGGGCTAGTTTTGTGGTAGATGGAGTTGACAATGAAATTCCTACACAAGTCAACTTAGAAAACAATGAGAACCCGTATCCAATACCGGATCCATTACCAGATCCGATGTCAGAACCAGATTCACCAATCACACCACCGACATACAATTACGAACCTAACTCGGAAGATGGAATAGAAGCTACTACCATCAGTTCATCAGGAAGCTCACGACATAGATATGATCACAGTCCAGTACGAGGTCTAAAAGATTTAGCAGAAATTTATGAAACTGCACCACCAGTAGAAGCATGAGAGAGAGAGAGGGTCATTTAGGTTAGGAATTAGTTCAAAGTTAAAGTTACCAGTACTACAAGCTCTAGTTCTTGGTGAGTTGGTTCAAATAATCTCAAGTTTTTAATTAGATTTCACTTCAGGTCCAATCTAGTTCAGATTTGCAGTGTTGCACACCCTGTTTGTTGATATAGACCGCCAAATCTGATGTGGATGCTTATTAGTCTTTAGTTTGTGATTCAGAACAAATGAAGATGTTGATAATTATGTCTATTTGTTGCCTCATATATCATGTGATGAAGGAGATTTACATCTCATGTTAAAGTTAAATTAAAATTTTACAACCGTATATGTAAAGAACTACGATAAAAAATTGCTAAAAGCGCACATACTTAATATAGTTGGACATTGATCCTGTTATTTCATTAGCACCCTAGGTCACAAAAGATATCTGTTCTAAAATCTAGAAGAAATTTTGAAATCAGATGACAACCTAATCACAAAAAAACAAAATGACCCTAATAATTTGGATCGATATAGTTGGGATTTCAGTTTATAGCGATGCTCTGTTGCAATGAACAACACTACCAGTGGATATGCGTTCAAGGGGTGTACATTAGCGGGACTTACTAAGCATTTTTACAAGTTAAATAAGTAACCAGTCAACAAGCCCTCTAGTAACAGTGTATTACTCTGCTGCCTTCCTCTATATTTATATTAGTTAAAGATGTTAGGTATAAGTAATACTAGACTCAACATGCAATAGAAGGATATTTTTGTATTTGCCCTTAAGAGCACGGGAGTAATAACATGTTAACACCGCCTTTTTTGTGCCACCTCAGCGTCATATCATTTCAACACCAAATAACATAACACCAAAAAACACCAAGTAATCATAACACCAAATAACACCACTTTTTAGGACCCACATTTTTTAACAAAAATGCAATTTACAAATTAACCCCTTAAATAATATCTCAATCATTAAATAAACCCTTCACTAACTAATATTTCATTCATAAACATAAACATTTAATACATAAACCTACGATACGATACGATAAGAAATGAAATACATAAACATAACCTAATCTGAATGCTCCCTGCATGCAGAATCATAAGGAGACCTATATCCAGGAAATTCCTCAATGAACGCCAACCGATCTGCTTCGTCCTTCTTGCGTTGGGCATCCCACTCTTGTTGAAGTCTTGCTTGCTCTGCTTCAAATTCTGCATCATTTGATAATGCTGGCTCATCAACTGTCTTGTCTGCATAACCTAGCCCAAATTGACTCAGCTGAGGTTGATAATATTTTGGGCTAGTTAGTGGTGCAGAAGATGAAGTTTATGCACCTAGCCCAAACTGTTGGTTCTGTTGTGATACAGAACCAACAATTTTGTTTTCCTGGTAGCTCCAACGGATCTTGTTGCTTATTTGATCCTGAATCTGCGAAACACACCCCACGACGTGTCACCAATGGCGGCGTCTTTGCGAGCTTCATCGATCAAAAATTGGTCGATCACAGCTTTTCTTTCTGCAAAAATGTTTTTGCACTAGGCGTATCGTTGTCTCAAACGTTGCTTCTTTGCCTTTGCGAGCTCAAACTGCTTGATAACTTCGACAATAGCCTGTTGTCGAGCCGTATCGTCTTCATCACATTGTTTTTTAATATACTTTTGCATTTGTTCGACGGTATGGGGGAGACGGCAGGCCATAATTGTGAAGTGTGAAAATGAGTTATGTGTGTAAATATGTTAAGTGTGAAAATATTTGGTAAAGAGGTGTTGTATTTATAGGGGAGTAAAAATTTAATTTAAAAAAAATAATAAAAAATAAAAAAAAATTACCGTTAACCCCAAAAGGGGTGTTTTGAAAAAAATTTGAATTTCAAAATGTTAACATTTGAGCTTGGAGTGATTTTTATTTTTATTTTATTTTATTTATTTATTTATTTTTTGCTCTGCTTCAAGTTACAATGCATGTTGCTCTAGCAACGTAGAGCACAACGCAACCACAACGCACCAATGCTCGGATTGGAGATAACGCCATAACGGCGTTGAAAAATGGACACATCGGACAAATTGGTGTTGGGGCGTTATCATTCCTCGTGCTCTTATTGTTTATAACTTGCGCTACCACTTCATTTCTAGTTAGGTATAGACTTTGTAACTATATAATAGAACCATCCAACTTTTGAAAACCATTATAAAAAAGCAATGCTAGAATCATACGCTAACGTGACAGCGAGTGATTGGTGTATTTTGTGACAGTTTCTCTCTCCTCTTTCTGATTCAACCAATCACCCACTGACACGTCGGCGTGTTGATTTCTTTTGTGGGTTCTTTATGTGGTTATAACATTGTTCTTTTAAAAATTACTTAGCACACGTAGATCGTTATAAAAACCATTGAACTTTCTGAAGCAGTTATAGAAACCAGTTCGTAACGCCATCGTTTTATAGGATTTATGGTCAAGCCAAAACTTTTGAGAAGTACAATGCTTTTTGTTATACTTTTGCAAATTGTTAAATGCCCTTATTTTCATCTAATATGCATGTATTCCAAGAGACAATAAAGAATGTTTACATAGAAAGTAACAAAAGGAAGCAAGAGCATTTAATATAAGGAAAAAGATTGGGAGACCTAAAAAACATTACTACTAATTTTGTGCCTAACATATGTGTCATTAGCTTAGTGGGTTGTGAAAAGGTGGACCCGGTTGCTACAACCAATAAATGATTGCCACGTAGATTTAGGTATAGAATTAGGCATAAGTTTTAGGTCTCCCAATCACTTCTCTTAATATAATGCCCAAATATGTTTAGCTCTGTTTGCATATTTGTCATACTTAGCTTCAATATCTACAATCAACATTATATTGTGTAATAGAAATAATCATATATAGCTTCCAGATGTTTTATAAAAAAAGTTACAGTTGAATATAAATTTTTTTACATGCATTATCATAGGCAGAATTGCATACATCCACTCTTAACTTCAATAATAACATATATCCACATGCAAAGAGAATAATCTGCTATCAATTTAAGTTAAAAAAAAAAAGATTTTTTCTAATAAGGTAAATAAGCAAAATTTATTAACAGAGAAATTGCAGCCTGACATATGGAAACAAATTACAAGGAAATGATATGTTTATGCACTAGAGTCTATGGAAGCTTGCATTGCATGGCTTTCCTTATTTACTTGTGCTTAACCCAACTTCCATATATGATTATAAGTTATCTAGAACATGTAACATAGAAAGCAGGACGCTAAATACCACTGATCGTCCACTGCCGAACACTTCTTTAGACATTCATGTTCACATAGAGTCAGGTTGATCCGTCACGTCTGTCTCTTTCTCTTTAATCCACTCAATAAAATTATTTAGGTTTCTATGTGAGCATCCGCCTTTGTTAATGCTATATGTAATCTTATCTTTGATATCCAAGGCCTTGTCTCTGAATGTTTTTTCACTTAGCAGATGTTCTATCTTACTTTTTATTTCTTCTCGAGTAATGATACCGGCGTCATTCTTATTAAACCCCAATCCGGTCTTCCAGATATCACAAATATAAGTTTCATTGTGAAATTGATCAGCAAAGTATGGCCAACATAAAAATGGGAGTCCGTTCGTCACACCCTCTAAAGTAGAGTTCCAACCACAGTGACTTGTGAAACAAGCCACAGAAGGATGAGCTAGAACCTTCTGTTGTGGGGCCCAGCTGACGATTCTTCCACGAGAGCTTACTCTTTCAATAAACCCATCTGGGTAAGCTGCTGTAGTCTCCTTAGTCATACCGGGTCGCACCACCCACAAAAATGGTCTGTTGCTAAGTTCAAGGCCAAGTGCCAGTTCTTGGAATTGAGTTTGGTTGAAAATGGTGAAGCTGCCAAATGCAATATAAATGACTGAACTTGGTGGTTGTTGATCTAGCCACGCCAAGCAGGTGGAGTCCTCTTTCCAGAAGTGGCCTGTCTGGTTTGCAAGTCGGTTGCTTGCTAACAAAGGGCCGATCGGCAACAGCTTTGGGTACAGGTTGAATGCTGCAGACTCGAGCTCGGTAGCTGAGTTGCAGATAATCCATTCAGTCATTTTAGAAGCTTCTTCACCTTCTATTACCATTTGGAAAGTTGCTTCTACAGTTGCCACATCTGGAAAGCCCGCCCATCCAAGGTTCTCAGGTTTTATTGGTGGCATGGTTTCTGAAAGCTGAATTATCTGATCAGTTATAGGAACGCCTGCAATAAGAAGAAAATCTTAGGGTCTTATTTAATACATTTAAACAAAGGTTAATAGAAGTTCTCCACTTACCACTCTTGTTTATAATTCCATCATCAATCAGTTTATGAAAGGACAGTATGGAAGCCAATGTGGTAACTGACGCAGGACAGAAAACTGCCCTTCTAATTCCCATATTTTTCGCAACCCGTACGGCCCATCCCATGCAAACGTCAGCTATAACACAGGTGACTTTATTGCTATCTTCTTTGTTTATCTTCTCTATAAGTTCTTCAAGCTTTCCGGACATGGTTCGCATTATTGACAAGGTCAAGTTACCAATGTCACTCCTGTCCTCCCATGGTTCTAACCCGTCAGGGATCGACACCATCTGCATTAGATCTCCAATACTATCTTTCTCTAACCAGTTGCTAGTCACGAGCTTGTGATTGACTTCTGTGTTTATAAAGGTAACTTTTACTTCTTGCTTGACTAAACGTTGAGTAAGCTCCATTGCAGGAATTACATGGCCTTGTGCAGGATATGGTATTACTAGAACATGAGGGCTTGCCATGATTTCGAGAAAAGAAAAAAATTTTGTTGTGAGCTGCTAAGAAATGTTGGTGCTTTCTATACTTGAATTTAAGCTCACTTTTATAGACAGAGTTGGCAGACAAACTAATTCACTCACTTGCACATTTTTTTTTATTTGTACGTTCCTTGTTCGAGAATGTCCTCAAAATAATCAATTTATATGTCGGTACTCGGTGTATGGATTCCATGCTTTTATTTGCTTGGCAACGTAACAGACCTGGAAACAGTAGTATTCAATGGTACTTAAAAGATGTTTGTTTTATATTAGTGGCATACATATGAACCAACCAGGTTAGGTATAGTTTGGAGAGGCGTATGGTTTTACGTGCTCCATCATGATTAAAATTCCTTATCCTGTAAAAGTTGAAATACTTGGTAGAGTTCACACAATTCTTAAATTATTGAACATGAATGGGGTGTTCGTGGCTTCGTGCTATCTTATCAAAAATGATTATCTCCATATTGCGTTTATCTGATAAGCTTTAAACTTCTTATCTTGTTATATGTAAAAGAAATAACCTTTTCTGAGTAAGCAACATGGAACTGCTTATTCAGAAAAACATTAACAAGTAACCAGTTTTGACAAGCATTCTTGGGCACCCAAAATAAGATAATATTCATGACATTCTATACATGGAAGAACTTTCTAGAAGACCTACGCTGATGCTATAAACTTGAATGCCATAGAGATAAGCAACTTGTGGTCATTTGGCTAATAGCGTAATGGCCATGATTCTAATATGATTTTCTGGTTGGCAGCAAGTGGACGTGGTCCATGAGCAACTTATTTCAAATATTGGAGTCAAGCTGATGATAACTGAAATATGATTCCAATCTGTTGCATACCACTCAAACAAAGTTCTGAAAAGGGAGGGCTTTACCTGGTTTGAGTATGTGTGGCGGTGGGTTCAAACCCTGTGGATTAGTCAGCCAAAAGGTCGGAAACCATGGTTACCCAAAAAAACGAAGTTCTGAACAAGATACATGCATTTAAATGAAAGAGTAAGTCGGAAAATTACATAATACTTCCNTTTTTTGTACGTTCCTTGTTCGAGAATGACCTCAAAATAATCAATTTATATGTCGGTACTCGGTGTATGGATTCCATGCTTTTATTTGCTTGGCAACATAACAGATCTGGAAACAGTAGTATTCAATGGTACGTAAAAGATGTTTGTTTTATATTAGTGGCATACATATGAACCAACCAGGTTAGGTATAGTTTGGAGAGGCGTATGGTTTTACGTGCTCCATTGTGATTAAAATTCCTTATCCTGTAAAAGTTGAAATAAATTGGTCACACAATTCTTAAATTATTGAACATGAATGGGGTGTTCGTGGCTTTGTGATATCTTATCAAAAATGATTATCTCCATATTGCGTTTATCTGATAAGCTTTAAACTTCTTATCTTGTTATATGTAAAAGAAATAACCTTTTCTGAGTAAGCAACTTGGAACTGCGGCTTATTCAGAAAAACATTAACAAATAACCAGTTTTGACAAGCATTCTTGGGCACCCAAAATAAGATAATATTCATGACATTCTATACATGGAAGAACTTACCTACATTGATGCTATAAACTTGAATGTCATAGAGATAAGCAACCTGTGGTCATTTGGCTAATAGCGTAATGGTCATGATTCTAATCTGATTTTCTGGCTTGGCAGCAAGTGGACGTGGTCCATGAGCAACTTATTTCAAATATTGGGGTCAAGCTGATGATAACTGAAATATGATTCCAATCTGTTGCATACCACTCAAACAAAGTTCTGAAAATGGAGGGCTTTACATGGTTTGAGTATGTGTGGCGGTGGGAATTCAAACCGTGTGGATTAGTCAGCCAAAAGGTCGGAAACCATGGTTGCCCAAAAAAACGAAGTTCTGAACAAGATACATGCATTTAAATGAAAGAGTAAGTCGGAAAATTACATAATACTTCCTATGTTCTGTTAAATTTGCAACAATCTTCATTTTGGGGCGTTTTTTACATCAATAGCTACTTTTCTGTTCATATTGAGATGAAAATTTCAGTTTGCTCGAATTTCATTATACATAAAAAGATCATGTCTCATAACTCTTAGGGGTTCACCCCTTCATACTTTCTATTGGATGTTCCTTTTGACCGTATCTAGAATTAACTTAGATAAGACGTCTCATCTAATCGTCTTTAGTTCCACTAATATATGGCAGTCTTTTGTTTTTTTTTTGTTGGACGTGTTTATACGCCCGATGTTTGTTTTCTTGTTGAGTAATTTATACGCCGGTTCTTTGTTGTTTTACCATTTATCTTTGCTTAAAGCTTACTGATAAAAGTTAAAATCCGGAAATTTTATTTTTGTATGAAGTATATTGATTATAGCTAGGATTAGAAAGTGACAAATGAATATTAACAGTATCTTTAGTATGTCTCCAGGCACTACGTGCCACCATCCCAGTGTCCTATCTCATGCTTATTGCCCTAGCTTCTTGTTTCTTACCTTGGTTACAGGTCACTGCAGTTTCATCAGATGATATAATCTAAACCCTGCCGGCTGTTATCTCTTTTTTTTATTGGTATTCGGATGTACTTCTTTCAGTTACACGGAAGTGATGCATATATCTGAAGTTCTAAGTATGGAGATTGTCTTGTTCAATGAATTATAATCACATTTCCCTACCTAAAGATTCAATATGGAGATTGTCTTGTTCAATCTAAGAACATGGTTAACCCATTAGTCACATCATCAAGATATGGGTTAGCCCAGGGGTCCAACCATATGTGATTTAGTTGTTGCACGCTACTAAATGCCTTAAAGATAGTGTTTGTAATTTTGGCACGTACGGTATATCAATGGTTGTGGTTGGGATTATTCTGCCCAATATATATCCATGGTAGTTGCAACATTATTGCAATCCACTAAACGTCATCTAGCTAGTCACTGTGACAAACAAGTTTTTACCATTAAATTACATTAAGGCACTTGATAGACGCTGCAAGTTCATGTGTATATTACTTGCTGGACACACACACACCGAAAGGGTATTTGACAAACCAGGAACCACGCAAGTGTAAGATTGAAAATCCCTTAAAATAGTCGCAAATTAACATGTTAAAAATAATAAAAACATTTTGGTTAACTTTCAATTTGTTTATGATTTGACCTTGAAAATCCGTGCTTAGGTAATGTATTACAGAAAAATTGGACTTCAAAACCTGTAAATAACTTACCCAAAAAAAAAAAAAAATGGAAACTGCTGCAAGAGGGCTAACACTGTCAAATCATCTTACAGGCTTCAGCAAAATGTTTCTCTACAAATTTCTGAAAATATTACCTTTGACGTCAAATTTTCCTGTACAAATTCACATCAACCAAATTAAACAAGTAACATATAACCTAAGAAAGAAAAATAAACAAATCATGCAAAGAATTCAATCACAAATTATCACACAATCAAACTCTGTTCTTAGAAGCTTTATACAATCCAACACCAAAATCTATGTAAAGTATACTCTTGGGGTGAATCAACAGGTAGAATAAAGCATAATTACACATAAATTAATCGCACAATAATTCATTTATAGAAAACTAGCAATGCAAGAACCTAATAAATGAAAACTAAAACAAAAACAAAATTAAAGGATAATCATGGGTTGCTTCCCACGAAACGTTTTTCTTTATTACCGAATCTTGTAGCTAGACTCACACTCGTACTATCTTGTGAGTCCTTTCTAAGTCACGGATTCATTTTTTAGCATTAATTGTAATTATGAATTCATTCTTTTCTTTAAATAATCTTTTAAGAATCCGTGTTCTATCTCATAAGCGTACTTATATATTTTCTCCTTATTCTCATCACTTAACACTAAGACGGACTCTAAGTGATCAAAATCTGTTCCACAGGTTGTTTGGCGTTTCCAGGATCGATTGAACAAACAACTTCATGCGTATCATCATCATATAAGAATCAATAAATAAGAAACAAAGAAGATATGTTGAACCCTTTATTATAGATATAAATAATCTGAAAGAGTTACAAATAATGTTACAGGATCCTATCTATTTATACATAATGAAAAGGTGTGATTGAAGGGTTGTGTTGGTTTGGCAGAATCCAACAGATGTGTTGGTTTGATTCAACCATTGTGTCCCTTCATGTATAACCACCTATAACCGAATTTAACTGCCTATTCTAACTGCTAAGTTTCTGCCTTTGGTGTGTCGAATTACAGCAGTCCAAAACAGAAAATTGCAGCCTTAGTTTCTTGATGCTCTTGCTTGTGCTTCCTGTCTCAAAGTGGTTTTGAGACTTCAAATTGTTTTCTTGACACTTGTTGTTGGGATCTTCCAATTGGATGCCAAAAGGCTCAATCTTCTTCTTCCCATGAATGTTGAGAACATTCAAATAGAGATTGTAGCGGGCTTTGATCTCCTCGCCATGATCTTTAGTCAGGCCAAGTGTCTCTTTTGAAAAACTTCTTCATGGCTTTTGTTAGTGAAGCAAAAAACCAACAAGCCTCTTCAAATTGCATCCATTAATTCCATGGTTGCTTTCTTTTCTTCTGCGATTTTAAAGCATCTCTGCCGTGATCTTCATTATATCCATGTTGATCGTATTTGTCTAGTTAAATCCACCATCTGACTTTTGGGCAGTTTCTTCTTTCAATTTGCATTGATGTAAGATTCGTTTGAGTGATGATTAAAGATGAATGATTGTGTTGTTTGTTCCCTTGGTCTCTGATACCAATTGTTCCACAGGTTGTTTGGCGTTTCCAGGATCGATTGAACAAATAACTTCATGCGTATCATCATCATATAAGAATCAATAAATAAGAAACAAAGAAGATATGTTGAACCCTTTATTATAGATATAAATAATCTGAAAGAGTTACAAATAATGTTACAGGATCCTATCTATTTATACATAATGAAAAGGTGTGATTGAAGGGTTGTGTTGGTTCGGCAGAATCCAACAGATGTGTTGGTTTGATTCAACCATTGTGTCCCTTCATGTATAACCACCTATAACCGAATTTAACTGCCTATTCTAACTGCTAAGTTTCTGCCTTTGGTGTGTCGAATTACAGCAGTCCAAAACAGAAAATTGCGGCCTTAGTTTCGATACAAAGATTAATGGATTATGTTTTCCAACAAAATCCAAATATTTAGTTATCTATATGCATGAGCCTTAAGAGCGAGTATATATCGTTTTTGTTATCTCTGATTACCTCTCAACAACTGTCTGATTCTGGTATCTGAGTCTTCTTCTAGACCAAGTTTGTTAATATGAGACTTATCAGTTAAGTACTATCATAAATATTGAATGGATCAAACATATGGATCCAATATCAGGATCCAGTAAACAACTCTCTTGATTCAGAATGGGTAATCTTGTTTGTTTTAAATAGCACCATATTTTGTTGTCTAGGATCTTCTATATTACAAATTTTTACTTGGGTTCCTTCCATCATTCCAGGGATGTAACTGAAATTTCATTAGTTTAGTGTGCTCAAACTCATGGCAAAACTGTAAAGCCTAACTGGAAGCGGTACACGCAGTCCTGTTCTCAGTTCCATTTAAAANTGCTACAAGAGGGCTGACACTGGCAAACCATCTTACAGGTTTCAGCAAAATGTTTCTCTAAAATTTTCTGAAAATATTACCTTTGACGTCCAATTTTCCTGTACAAATTCACATCAACCAAAAACAAGTAACATATAACCTAAGAAAGAAAAATAAACAAATCACAAATTATCACGCAATCAAACTCTGTTCTTAGAAGCTTTATACAATCCAATACCAAAATCTATCTAAAGTATCTTTCTTTACTCATGGGATGACTCAACAGGTAGAATAAAGCATAATTACATATAAATTAATCGCACAATAATTCATAATAGAAAACTAGCATGCAAGAACCTAATAAATGAAAAATAAAACAAAAACAAAGGATAATCATGGGTTACCTCCCACGAAACGTTTTTCTTTATTATTGAATCTTGTAGCTAGACTCATACTCGTACCTATCATGTGAGTCCTTTCTAAGTCACGGATTCATTCGTTAGCATTCTAATTATGAATTCATTCTTTTCTTTAAATAATCTTTAAGAATCCGTGTTCTATCTCATAAGTGTACTTATATATTTTCTCCTTATTCTCATCACTTAACACACTAAGACGGACTAAGTGATCAAAATCCAAATATTTTAGATATCTATATGCATGAGCCTTAGAGGGCATCTTATACATGATCTTCTCAATCCTATCAGAAAACAATATTCTTCCTACCGAACAGCTATAAACTAAGTTAATTTCTCCAATGGTTTACCAAATACTACTTAATTTCTATTTTTTTTTCTTGTCCATGTCTTGATCCATTTCCTTTGTTACCAGACTCGTTTTGATTCTTTTGGTAGCATATATACTGAAGCAGCCAAGGACTACAGCAGTAAATCAGTAATGTCAGAGCATTAGTGCTCTGTTAAGAGCGAGTATTGTTTTTGTTATCTCTGCATAGTTCCTCTCACCAACTGTCTGATTCTGGTATATGAGTCTTCTTCTAGACCGAGTTTGTTAATGTGAGACTTATCAGTTAAGTATCATAAATATTAAATGGATCAAACATATGGATCCAATATCAGGATCCAGTAAACAACACTCTTGATGCAGAATGAGTAATCTTGTTTGTTTTAAATAGCACCATATTTTTGAAAAGAGGAGATTTTGTCCCAAAACCTTCAAATATTAGTTTGGTAAATATGAAGTGCCTTCATAAGAAATGTTGTCTAAGATCTTCTATATTACAAAGTTTTATTTGGGTTCCTTCTATCATTCCAGGGATGTAAATGAAATTTCATCAGTTTAGTGTGCTCAAACTCATGGCAAAACTGTAAAGCCTAACTGGAAGTGGTACACGCAGTCCTGTTCTCAGTTCCAATTAATAAAAAAAAATTGGTTCTCATTCCTGTCCGGTCTGATTCAGTACGAAACTAGGTTATTACAATTTTATGAAACCCTGTGGTTTAAAAAAAAAATAAATAGTAATAATAAATATACTCACATTTGATAAAAAGGAAAAGACATGTTTATGCACCAAGGCCTAGCTAGGGAAGCTTGTGTGAACACATAATCTTACTCATTGCTTCTTATGTAAATATTAATACACGAAGGACCAAACGTGTTAGTTAGTAAGTTAATAACCGAAAAGTTAGTTATGTCGGTTATGGAAAAGTTAGTTAAAGTTAGTTATTACCGAAAAGACATGATGGTTCAATCATACCGATTGGAACCTTATATATGTGATCCTNACAAATATGTTCTTTTAAAGATTAAGGTTTTCCGATTGGCCCTTTGAACTTCATGATTTTAGCCATTTAGGTTTTCGTATTGTGACTGTAGTGTTAAGGTTCTGAACTTCTGATGATCTGATCTATGGTTCCGTTTTTGTTTCTACGAAGTTACAATTGCACCCTTGAAAATTAAACAATTGCTATCAAACCCATGTGTTTGTTTGTTTTCTTTTATAATCAGTTATATATGACGTTTTTTAGCAAAGGTTGACCAAATTTGATTCAATTTTGACTTTCAATTAACCAATCACATCGCATGATTTCGCCTACGTGTCAAAATCGAGCAATCTGATTAGCCCAATTTTTTTTCAATTGAGAAAGGTTTTGTAAAAACACTCTGAAATGACGTAATTCTTTTATTATATAAAAGATATGCATCTCTTATGATGAAATTCCTGGCAGTTTAGTTAAGTCCGACAATACAACTTACTGTTTTGGCTGTTGTACCCTGGGAAACAGACGGCGAATCTGTTTTAAGGGAAGCGTGTCAAACACGTGCCTCGGCTCTTTAGTGCTTCGTTATTGATCTATTTTGGTGATCAAGTAAGTCTTTTGACTATTTTATTATTTTATTTAATTATCGTTTATCTGCCTACATTCTGTTAGTATTTAATTTTCTGTTATTTATTTATTGTTAATTTTAATTTAGATTTTATTAATAAAAGTGTAACCGTTTCCCTACAGTCTTAAAACAGATTCTGTGTAACAGAATTAAAACNTTCTGTTATTTATTTATTGTTAATTTTAATTTAGATTTTATTAATAAATTTGTAACCGTTTCCCTACATACCCAAAGTTAGTTGCAGGTTATTTATCAGTTGTTTGACTTAGGTTATTTATCAAGGTTATGGTCTTATTTTGATATCGGAAAAATGTTTTCGAATTTTCAGGTATTGGATAGTTGGACAATCAGTATTTTAGTTGATCTAAAATACACTGATAAGCAAATCCCTTACACTTTTTAAGTCCATTTTTTCTTATACATATAAAGTAGTTTTGCGTGCTTTTGCAAGTAGTTTCGCGTGCTTTTGTTGTTTATGTTTTGTGATCAATAAAAGTGCCGTAACAAAGTCATATTTGTATTTCTTTTGTTTGCAGGGAAGCAAATGCCACACACTTTTGTAGTATTGTTTTTATGAGATGAGAATAATGGTGATATTAGTTATAAGAGGCTGCAATGAATCTGAGCAGATTTGATTAAAGCTATGATTGTACGCGTCTTGGCGGGGCAAACTATTAGGTTTGATAATCACGCACATTTTCTGATGTTTTGCCTTGCTGATATTGGTTAATTTCAGTTTCCGGTTTTCTGTTATTGGGTGAAAGTGGGCATGTGGAGAGGAGCTAGAACTGTTGATAAGCCAAGCCAAGTAAAAAAGCTTACTGGAAAACGGGTGATACTAGACCTGTATATTCTTGGCAGGGCAAATCTTACCGATTTGGTGAGTTTGCAGCCATGGCAGGTTCTTATGCCATTTTTTAAGATGATATATTTGCACACCTGAACCAAACCACCACTGAATAATTTAACCTGATCTGTCTGTTTTTTGATAGTAGAATGAAATTGGTATGTGTTTTACGCACCTGGGTTTTGTTACTAATGACACTCAGACCAATATATGTGCATGTGAGTTTACTCTTTCCTTCATGGTTTGGTTTTAAATATATTTTTTGCTCTTTTTATTGTTGCTATTTCACATATATTGCAGGCAATAGCCATGACGCGGCAGCAATTTTGAATAGCACCGACGGCACCTGTATACATGCAACAGAGAATGTTAAAAAAAAGTTACAATCAATTGGTGATGGATTATATGTCTATCAATTCTGTTCGCCTGCACAAGAAACGGTGCGTTAAAGGAAGTGTTCCTTATGATGGTGGCAACGTACTTGATGCTAATGTTCATGTTGTGGAAAACGTCTCTGGTAAAACATTACCAACAAAGGCACGGTACCTTTAATCCAGCTGGATGTGATCCTAAAATTTAACTCTTGTAATGCTTTAATGTTTGTTAAGATAATTTTAGTTTAGTTTAATTATGTATTGTAAGTATGGGTCATAATGGGTCAAGGCAGTGTATAGTTTGGGTCGAATTCTATTAACCCAAACAGGCCTTTATTAGATGACAGTTAATTTGGTTAAAACGGTTATTTAGTGAAAAGACACAATGGTTAGGTTTGTATAGATGTGTCGATTCACATAGTATTTAAGACATGAAATCGTTTAATGAAATATCAAGTTTAATATTACTGTTTCATCCATTCTCTTCTCACAATTCTTATTCATACTCATACACAGTTTTATACATACAACAATGGTTAACACAAACGATTTCATAGAAGCAAACTTGCTTCATTCCAAACCTGTGAAACGTGCCTAACATTGGTATCAGAGCACATGTTCTGATCCTAAGGGGAAGCAAGTTCATTTGAAAGAAAAATATACCACAGACAAACACCATACACAAAACCTCACAATCCCAAACANTCTTCTCACAATTCTCATTCATATTCATACACAGTTTTATACATACAAAATGGTTAACAAAAACGATTTCATAGAAGCAAACTTGCTTCATTCCAAACCTGTGAAACGTGCCCAACATTGGTATCAGAGCCCATGTTCTGATCCTAAGGGGAAGCAAGTTCATTTGAAAGAAAAATATACCACAGACAAACACCATACACAAAACCTCACAATCCCAAACACCCCACTCTGGCCCAAATATAAAAAACACATTTCCTCTGAGGGAAAACAGTTACTCAAAGAAAAAGTTGAAGAAGTTATGTCTTATAACACACTGAAAACCACAAAACCACCAACTGGTAGAGATTATAAACAATTGGGTGAAAGCAGTGGTCTATCAAAGAAGATGAGGCGTGCACGTTGCTATATATGCAAAGAAAGAGGCCATGTGTTTAAGCAATGTAAAAACAGAGGAAGAGAAGTCATCATGAAGCCAAGTGTTGTAATCTCTACAACAACAAAGGCGGAAGAATATGGCAATTTCAAATATGAACCAGAATGTGTTCATGTGGTCACAGATTTTATGGTTGAAGGGTCTGACAGAAGAAATTGGGACAATATATGGTACGTTAGTAGTGCATATAAAAGGCATTTGTGTCCCATGAAACATTTGTTTAGAAGGATGATTCAAAGGTTCAAAGTGGAAGGCACAGAAGAGAGGGAAAGAAAGTTCTTAATCTCCTATGGAACAGGAGAAGCATATGTAGAAACTAATGAAGGGACTATGGTAGTCACAACTGTTCTATATACCCCTGAAATTACTCTAAACATTCTGAGTTTAGACCAATTAGAAGAACAAGGCTACATAGTAAGTTATGAGGGAAACAAATGCAGAGTTAAGTACATGTTTGATGGTTCAGAAGATCAAACAGATGTACATGGAAGTGCAATAGAAGAGGATGAGGAAAGCATCAAGAACAGCCACAACAAATTCCTAGATGAATATTTCAGATCACTGGATCTTGAAGAAGAATGTTCTCTAATCAAAGGAATGGAAGAACTTAGGATGGAAAAGGGTGATGAGCAAGATTATATGGACAGAGAATACTTAAGCATGAATGGTACCTTATACTTCATGAAGGTAAACAACTTCAACAGATTTATTGCTTTCCTAGATTTGTTGAAATTAGATAAATTGGTTTATGGAAATTGGGAACTGTTAAGAAACAAATTTGTGGAGATGTTAGAATGGTTTTATATGATACACTTGCATCAAGAACTGTTAGGGGAATTACCACCAAGGGTAGGGGTAATTAGAATAGACTTGTTAGGTCTATATAAATTTGTAGATGCATTGGGAGGTTACATGGAAGTATCACTCAGCAACAAATGGAATCAAGTGGCAAATCTGTTAGGATTGGCATATGAGAATCAAGAGGCAGTCAAAGAAATTTACAAGGAATATATTGGCATGATCAAAGTGTATTATGAAGAAGCAAAAAGGGTGCAAGGAAAACCAAATGATGTGGAAATCAATGGCAGAGGTGCTGCAGACATTGTAGAACCACAGGTTGATGCAAATGAAGATGCTGAGATGCATGATATGCTTGAAGGAAATGCAAGGAAAAGGTGCAAGACTGTAGACAATGAAGTACTCATGAAAGAGAACAAAACAGAAAGCAAATATGAAGAAAGCTCTAACAGCAGTGATGATTTTGTTATCATTACTTAAAGATGGAATCAAGGAAGACTGGAAACAAAGCATTCAAGCATTAGGGAGGAAAATGTGATCCTAAAATTTAACTCTTGTAATGCTTTAATGTTTGTTAAGGCAATTTTAGTTTAGTTTAATTATGTATTGTAAGTATGGGTCATAATGGGTCAAGGCAGTGTATAGTTTGGGTCGAATTCTATTAACCCAAACAGGCCTTTATTAGATGACAGTTAATTTGGTTAAAACGGTTATTTAGTGAAAAGACACAATGGTTAGGTTTGTATAGATGTGTCGATTCACATAGTATTTAAGACATGAAATCGTTTAATGAAATATCAAGTTTAATATTACTGTTTCATCCATTCTCTTCTCACAATTCTTATTCATACTCATACACAGTTTTATACATACAACAATGGTTAACACAAACGATTTCATAGAAGCAAACTTGCTTCATTCCAAACCTGTGAAACGTGCCCAACACTGGAAACCGTATTCCATAAGTGCCATCTACTGTGAGAGTTAATAGCAAAGAATGATTGGCTGGTAAATGTGTTGGAATATGGTTATATTATTAACGTGTAAATGTCTAGTATCGAAGCCGAGGCCTCAGGATTGCACACAATACAAACGAGAATAAAAGTATAATAATAATTATATTAAATGTTATGTATATAATTATTATTTAATCACTTAACGGACTTAACGGTCGTTAGTTATTAAGGTTAAGGACTAACTATCGTTAGATACGAAAGAAAAGGACTAGGATGAAAATAGGAGCCAAGAAGGATCTAGAATCCCTCTTGGGACTCTATGGCCGGTCGTGTAGGGGAGGGGAAACCCAACCCACATCCAACTTGTCCTCCAAGATTCATCTAGTATATATACAAGGCCTAGGGTTATTTGTTTCTCACCTTTTGTGCACACACACATAACCCTAAATCTTTTCTTTTCTTTCTTTCCTTGTGGCAGGTCGAACTCCCTCAAAACCTTAGGGTTTTCGATTTTGGTTTAACAAAACAAAAGTGTTTTCATTAGATCTTGCAATCTCTTTTATTCGTTATAGTTTGTGTGTACAAGAACGAGGTAATAACTTACTTTAGTTATTATCAAGAGATCGATAAACAAAACTGTAACACCTGGTACTTTTCCTAAAATTTATTTCTAGCCAAATATCTATTTTCGTACCTAAGATACTTTTAAACTTTTAATGCATGTTAAATTGGGCTTGAGAAGCGTGAGATATATTTGGAAAGAAGAACTTTATTCTTTGATTGACTCAGCACAACCTAGAAAACTCGAATTGTATTGCATTTGCCAAATTATTTGATTTATTTTGAGTTTGAGAAAAACTCTGAAGTTTATGCTTGATTTTATTGGAAAAATTATTTCGTGAACGATGGCGCAAGTTTCGTAATTTTTCGAGTCCGTTTGCTATGCCGTTTGAGCCCCGGAGCGTTTGTCGTGAGAAGTTTATTACATTGGCAACTTTGGCCCTTAAACTATCCAATTTACCTTACCTTATACTTTCCTTTATTACAAAAACTACCCTATATTTTTATTACCATATAAATACCCCATTTATATTTCTTTTTCTCATTTTCACTCATAAAACACACACACTCCACACCAATTCTCTCTCTCTCTCTCTCTTGAATATCCGGCCGCCGCCCCCTTGCCGGAACACCAGCAGTTTTTGGCGACCGCCACCGGAAAATTTTCCGGTCACCCATCTTTTTACACCAACTTGTAGATCGGGACTCCCCCGACACCACCGTACCACCCCCGCAACCCCAAACACCCCGTACGCGCCTCTACGCGCCACCACCTTCACCACCGATCATCACCGAGCACCACCGCGACCACCACACACCTCCACCACCCTCCTACCGACGGTAACGCAACCCCACGCACCCCTTTTCTTATTTTTCTTTTAATATTCTTGAAACCCTAGTTTTGATTTTTATTTAAATCCGGTTTTTTTATTTGGTTTTTTTTATTAAAAATGGTTTTAAAAAGGATTTTGACATAAAAACTTGTGTGGGATTTCTTTGGTTTCCGTTTGGCCGCGACTCGGAATAGACTCACCGAGTCAACTCGTGACTCGGTGAGGATTTTGGTGATGTTTCTTGTTGTTGTTGATTATTTGTGACTAGGGAGTAATATTTTGATGTTGTTGTGATTACCGAGGGTCCGTTTGGTTTGTTTGTGGCTCGACAGCCGAGAACCACCACCACCGAGGCATGGGTGGTGGTGGGTGATGGTATTATTGATGTTGTTATTGTGATTTGGTAGTTTGGTTTGGATTTGGATGCGTTTTGGATTGAGCCGAGGGTATATTGGTTTCGGATTTGGACTTGGGTTAATCTTGAGTAGTTGTTATTGTTGTAGTTTAGTGGTTCTAGCTCGGGTTTTGGTTACTAGTCTCGGGATTATGTTGTTAGTTAAACGGTAAAATAATAAACGAAAATAATAAAACTATGAAACCTAAAATACAATTGACATAGTTAAGTGGATTTGGATATCGGACTTGGATCCGTATTATTATATTTGTGATGTTATATTGTGAGCTTAAATTGGACGTATTGGATTTGCGGCCATGGTTATTTGGACGTTATGGACCCTTTGGTACACGAGACGGTAGGGTACGTTAGGCCCGTAAAGATCTTAACGTACCTGGAACCCGAACAATACAAAATGGTCGATAAACCTAAACAACTAATGGACTACGTAAATGATATATCCAATCATATTATTATAAAAGGTTAGCGTTGTTTAAATGAAAAGAGTTGTTGACTCGGGAAACGTTCTATAAATGGGCAGGTTATGCCGAAATTTCGTAAAAATCTTTATAAGCTTTTAACGTTTAAGAACCGCTTTTTACCTTAAAAACTTTTTCAAACTTATATTATTTTCAACGTTATATTTTGGGAAACGGGTAAAAACCGAGACTTGTATTAGCATGTTATTATTTATTTGAGTGTGTCTTCATTTTATTTCTTTTCTTTCCATTTCTTTTCGACGACTTTCTTCGAGGTATTCATTCGTCTTTCTTGCGTACTTGGTCGTTTCGCCGATATATTCTTTCTATCTTTCTCGTCACCCACACGAGACTTTTTTTGAAAACTATTTTCTTTCAAACGCCATTGGTTAATAAAACTTTATTCAAGCATTGTTTATTGAGGTATTCGAGTACCATTGCTGAGTTATGATATTTATATTGCTTAGGTTGTGCTGAGGATTATTTGCTGTGACGCATTATTTGATTGGTTGATATATCTCGTTTCCTGCTATTGTTAAGGTGTGATTCATAGCCCCGCTTTTTATCTTTTAAATGTTTGTAAACCCATGGGGTGAGATACATGCTTTAAATGTTTTCTGAGCACAAGTATTTTTGGTATGCTTTTCCTGATTGGTATGCTTTCCTGACGATGTGCTAAGTAGCTTACCTTGCCATTGCAAGACCCTCCGATCATGAACCATTAATCACTTGCGAGTGAGCGCGAATATAGGGATATAGGCCTATAGGAATTGACCCTCCCACTCCTTTTGCTGGATTGGAAAATTGTGGTTTACTATATTCGATTTTGCCGGGTAATTGGCAAGTACTCGGCCTTGGGGGCACTATTATATTATGAAATTCCGCGGTTATATTGATACTATGATTTGCTGGTTAACGTTTTGCGTGTCATGAGCTTAGCATCATCAACAATGTTATATGCACAGGGATGCCTCTATACATTGGTTGTTACCTTGTTTACCCGATATTTGCATATGTTGCTCATATCTTATGATTAAAACCTTGTGCTCAACCTTATTATTTAAACCTATGGATTACACTCAACCTTTGTGTTGACTTTTAAGCATGTGTTTCAGGTACTAATGATATTAATAATTAGCTTTGGAGTATGATGTTTTGGGCTTGGTGGAGTGGCTAAGGCTGAAGAGGCATTTCTGTCAAGGCAGCTTTACTATCTTTCTATCTTTATTCGCATGTCATTCGTAAAACCTTTTTGTGTCTTTTGTTACTTCCGCTGCTAAACTTTGTTTATTTTCCGCTGCAAACACTATTTACTTTTTCCGCTGCTACTTTGACTTAAGAGTCCTTGTACTCTAAATGGTTTGTAATTCGAATGATATGTTTTGCAACATTTATAAACGTCCCATGTTGTGGTTGTTAGCTATAAATGTGCTTGGTTTCTATTTGCGTAATACCCCCAGCATGATAGCTGCCGTATTTGAGTTGGGGGTGTTACAAAAACGGTAAGGGGTTTATCAAAGATATTGTTTTCATAGTTCAAGAATCAAGAATTGCATACGGTACGTTTTCTTTATGTTTTGGTTAACCTTTATACGTTATACAAGATCCTTGCTTCCGCGTATGTGTTTCTTTGATATTAATAATAATATATATGATAGACAAGATTATTAAATTCTAACAGTGGCATCACGAGCCATGTATAACATGTAATTGCTTGCTAAAACTATAAAAAAAACGTATCTTTAATTGTTTTAGATACACATGTTATTGTTTCTAGGGTTTTTTCTTTATTTTTTTTAAGAAAAATAAAACCCTAACCCTAATTTTAGGGGGGTCGATTTATAAAAAACCCTAATTAGGGTTTGTGTTGTACTTATTTAAGATTAATTAATTGGTTAGAAACCCTAGGTTTGTAACATGTTTATGTGAACTATGTGGTAATTGTTATGCATGAATCCATGACGAAACATGCATGTTAGTCATGGATTGCTTAATTGTTTTAATTGCAAGTATATGTTCCACATGTTAGATAGATCTAAAACTGGGGAAGACCCAAGTATAATAAAATCAATTTACTTGTTATGTGGTGTATTAATTAACTCTAGCTTATGCAATCGAGTATTCGATGCATGTGGCTCACTTGTGCAAAGTGAAAGTTTTAGTTAATTGTACACATTATAAAACCTAGAATTGATTTAATTAGGGTTTATCTAATTAAGTATGCATGTGGCTAATTGCTTCATCTTTATTACTTATTAGTTGAGTATTTGTTTTTCTTTTAAAATTACTTGGCTATTTGTTATGTGTTTAACAAAAGTGTAAGCAATAACAAGGGTGATTTTTGAAAAGAAAATTAATTGAACTAATAATGGTGAAACATAATAATTATTAAGAATTTTACACTACAAAATCTTATGCGTCATTCTTAAGGGTTGGCCTTACATGCCATAATGCGTTAAATGCATCCTCGCGACGAGATTTGTATCGTAATAGTTTTTAATAAGTTTTAAGATGAAAGTTATAAACTTTTGGTTTGATTAATGTTTTTTTACATATGGTTGTGCAAGTAAGTCTTTTTTAGCTAATTCATAGTGATGGAAACAAGGTTTGGAAAGATCCTAGAGTCTACCTTTGGTTTCCATGCACTTATGAGTTAGTTAAAGACGTCTTACTTACATCACCATTGGATGTACAATATCATCTTAAGGGCGATTTACCTCAATTCCACTACGATGGATGATAATTGAAGGTTCTTCTCTAATTGGTGAACCCAATACCTCAAACAAAAGCTTTTAACTTTATCTTGCGAATTGGTAATAAAAATTGTTTTGAAAACCTAATGTTATGAAGATGAGTGCATGCATCTTTATACATGTTTTTGATTATCACATCAAAATTAAATACCCTAAAAATTTAAGTTACATGCCATCTAACTATAAGGGACACTTGGAGTTTTTCTTTGGTATGTGTGAGACCTAGGCCAAAGATTAATGACAAGGCAAATTTCCGAGTGAGCGTGAGACCTCACATGAACAATTTGCAGTTTCTAAGTTAGACGACTTAATTAAGTTGATGCGTGAGACCTAGAACTTAAGGCATGAGATGGGATGAAACATGCTTACATGGCAAGTTGATGAATCAACTTGAAGTAAATCCCATAAATTATCTAGGAATTGGAAAATTGTTTGCCAATTATTGTACGACAGATTACCATCTTTTGTACTTTCACTATTAGCATATCAACTGATGTAGTGAAATTATGAAAAGTTGGATCCTAGGTTTTCAAGAAACTAAGGTGGTTATATGAATATATCCATAGGTATTATGTTTGCTTGAAAATATTTTAATTATCGAAAATACTAATGTTTGAACTTTTTCTGTAGAAATGGCTCAACCCGATAACTCCGTGTATGCTGCTTTCAAGAGCCATCTTGAAAGAGCCAAATTGACTGGGAAACACTTCAATTATTGGCACCGATCGCTCAGAATTGTCTTGCGAGCGACTGGTAAGCTCAATTACTTGAATACGGCTTGCCCTGAGGAGCCTCCTGCGGCTGCTACTGAAGAGGTCAAAGCAGCGTGAAGAGTGGAGCATGCTAAGTACAATGAAATTGGGTGCTTAATGCTTCAAAGTATGGATCCAATAATGCAAAAGAAGTTTGAGTATTATTTTCCATACGACATGATCAATGAGCTCAAGAAGGCTTATGAGAAATCTCCTGCAGTTGAATTGTATGAGTCTCTAGACAAATTACACAGCTGCAAGCATGGTGATTGAAAACCAGTTGAAGACTATGTGAATGAGATGAGAGAATTCTTTGATCAANTTGAAGTAAATCCCATAAATCATCTAGGAATTGGAAAATTGTTTGCCAATTATTGTACGACAGATTACCATCTTTTGTATTTTCACTATTAGCAGATCAACTGATGTAGTGAGATTATGAAAAGTTGGATCCTAGGTTTTCAAGAAACTAAGGTGGTTATATGAATATATCTATGGGTATTATGTTTACTTGAAAATATTTTCATTATCGAAAATACTAATGTTTGAACTTTTTCTGTAGAAATGGCTCAACCCGATAACTCCCTGTTTGCTGCTTTCAAGAATCATCTTGAAAGAGCCAAATTGACTGGGAAAAAATTCAATGATTGGCACAGATCGCTCAGAATTGTCTTGAGAGCGACTGGTAAGCTCGACTACTTGAATACCCCTTGCCCCGTGGAGCCTGCTGCGACTGCTACTGAGCAGGCCAAAGCAGAATGGAGAGTGGAGCATGCTAAGTACAATGAAATTGGGTGCTTGATGTTTCAAAGTATGGATCCAATCATGCAAAAGAAGTTTGAGTATTATTTTCCATTCGACATGATCAATGAACTCAAGAAGGTTTATGAAAAATCTCCAGCAGTTGAATTGTATGAGTCACTTGACAAATTACACAGCTGCAAGCATGGTGATGGAAAACCAGTTGAAGACTATGTGAATGAGATGAGAGAATTCTTTGATCAACTTTACAGGGTCGGATTTGGTTACCCAGACAATGTTCAAGTTCACTTAATCAACAGATGCCTTAACAAGGACTTTGCTGGTTTTGTACAAAACTTCAACATGCACTGCTCGGGGAAGACAGTCTCAGAGTTACTCACATTGCTTGTTGACTATGAGAAGCATCTACCAGCTAAGGGCAAGGCACCTACCCCGCAAGTGTTGGCAATTCAAGGTGGTAGGATCCAAAAAAAATAGCATGTGAACAAGGGTAAGGGTGTGGCTGATAAAGGCAAGCAGGTTTTGGCCTATCAACCAAATCCTAAGGTGAATCAAAACCAACCCAAGAAGTACAAGGTGAATCCTCCCAACAAGAAGGAACAGGCTTGTCACCATTGTCATCAAGTAGGGCACTGGAAACGTAACTGTGCGCTCTACATCAATGACTTGCGACAAAAGAAGCAGCAGAGTGAAGCTGGTAAACCCAGTTCATCATCAGGTGCGTTCTTTATGATTGAATTATTTTCTCTATCGCATAAATTGAATTCATGGGTATATGATACGGGCTGTGGTATTCATATCTGCAATACTTTGCAGGGGTTTAGAGTGGAGAGAAAGCTGTCCTATGGAGAACAATTCTTGCACGTGGGTAATGGAGCGCCTGCAGGAGTTGAAGCTGTAGGAGTATTTAATTTAGTGTTGCCTTCGGGCCTAGTACTATCTTTAAATAATTGTCATTATGCACCGTCAATTGTTAGAGATGTAATTTCATTTTCATGTTTGTTGAACCTTGGTTATCATCATACTATTTCGAGCAATGGAATTTCAGTTTCTTTAAATGGTGTATTTTATTTTAATGCAATTGTTGTGAATGGTATTTTTGAGTTGGACATGAATGATAATGATAATGCTTTTAATAATAATTCAATGTATAGCATCAACCATAAGAGAATCAAGAAAGGTCTGGATTCGTCTTATCTTTGGCATTGTCGACTTGCTCACATTGGCAAGACTCAAATGGAAAAGCTGCAACACAATGGGCTTTTAGAAAAGATCAATGATGAATCATTTGATAAATGCGAATCTTGTATTGCTGGCAAGATGACAAAGAAACCTTTTAAAAATCGTCTTGAAAGGGCTTCCGATCTACTTGGTCTTATTCACACAGATGTGTGTGGACCACTTAGACACGTGTCAAGGAGAGGTTCTAGCTACTTCTTAACATTTACGGATGATTAAAGTCATTATGGTTATGTTTATTTACTTAAACATAAACATGAGGTCTTTGAAACATTCAAAGTGTTTAAAGCAGAAGTAGAGTTGCAACTTGGAAAGAAGATTAAAGCTCTTCGATCCGATAGAGGTGGTGAATACCTGAGTCAAGAGTTCGTAGATTATCTAGCTAAGGAAGGAATTGTCCAGCACCTTACTTCTCCATATACTCCACAACAAAATGGTGTATCTGAGAAAAGAAATCGTACATTGCTAGATATGATACGATCTATGTATAATCTAACAACTCTTCCCTTCTCATTTTGGGATTATGCTTTAGAGTCTGCTATTCGCATTCTTAATATGGTTCCCACAAAGAAGGTTGATAAGACACCATATGAGTTATGGACTGGAAAAGCTCCTAACTTGTCTTATCTAAAGGTCTGGGGCTGCGAGGCGTATGTTAAACGTGACTCAGCAGATAAACTCCAACAAAGATCTGTGAAGTGCATCTTCGTAGGATACCCAAAGGAAACAATGGGTTACTACTTTTATTACCCCCCCTGAGAACAAAGTATTCATTGCTAGGTATGGAGATTTCTTGGAAAAGGAACTCATATCTCAAGAATTAAGTGGGAGGGTATATGATCTGGAAGACGATCAGGTTGATGCATTACCTTCTGAAAACAGTAGTCAACTTCCTGAAGAACCAGATAGTCTGGGTCCTCCGCCTGAAGTTGAAGTGGTTCCCATTCGCAGATCCCTAAGGACTATGAGAGCACCTGATCGACTATGTCTAAACGTAGAGTGTAATCAATCTATACTAGGGGATCTTGATGAACCTACTAGTTATAGAGCTACCATGAATGGTCCTGAAAAGGAAAAATGGCAGGTTGCTATGAATGGGGAAATGCAATCCATGTATGATAATCAAGTCTGGACTGTTGTAGACCTCCCTCCTGGTGCCAAGGTAGTTGGGAGTAAATGGCTCTACAAGAAAAAGACTGATATGGATGGCATTGTACACACCTATAAAGCCCGTTTGGTAGCTCAAGGGTTTACTCAAATGTATGGTATTGACTATGAGGAGACCTTTTCTCCTGTGGCTGATATTAGGGCTATTAGGATTCTCATAGCCATAGCTGCATACTATGACTATGAGATTTGGTAGATGGATGTCAAAACCGCCTTCTTAAATGGTCGCCTAGATGAGGACATCTATATGGCGCAGCCTGAGGGGTTTGTGAATCCGGATTTTCCAAAGCGTGTATGCAAGCTTCAAAGATCCATTTATGGATTGAAGCAAGCATCACGTCAATGGAATAAAAGATTTGATGAAGAAATCAAAAGATTTGGATTTTCTCAAAATCTTGATGAGCCATGTGTATACCACAAAGCTAGTGGGAGTGATGTAATTTTCCTTATTTTATATGTCGATGACATATTGATCATGGGAAAAGACATTCCAAGTTTGCATGAAGTTAAGGCATATCTTAGAAAGTGTTTTTCTATGAAAGATTTAGGGGAAGCTGCATTCATTCTGGGAATTAAGATATATAGAGATAGATCTCAGTGATTATTTGGATTAAGTCAAAGTGCTTACATTGATAAAATATTGAAGAGATTCAATATGCAAAATTCCAAAAGGGGATATTTGCCAATGCAAGAACACCATGGCTTGAGTAGCAAAGTTGGTGCTTCAACACCTGCAGAGGTGCAACGCATGAAGAAAGTTCCTTATGCTTCGGCTGTGGGATCTATTATGTATGCGGTGAAAAGCACAAGGCGAGATGTGGCGTTTGCTCAGAACTTAACCAGTCGATATCAGCAAAATCCAGGTGAAGCTCACTAGACTGCTATTAAGAATATTCTTAAGTACCTTAGGGCTACTAAAGATGTATTCTTAGTTTATGGGGGTGATCCAGATCCAAATGCAGAACTTGATGTTACAGGTTACTGCGATGCTTCATGGCAAGGTGATAAGGATGATACGAAGTCTCAGACGGGTTATGTCTTTGTAATGGAGGAGCTGTGGATTGGAGGAGCAAGAAGTAGAGTACATTAGCGATGTCTGCAACAGAAAGTGAGTACATAGCTGCTTCAGAAGCTGCAATGGAAGCCGTTTGGATTAGGAAGTTTGTTTCGGGGCTTGGAGTTATGCCATCGATCCAACGACCTATAAAAATGTATTGCGACAATTCAGCTGCAGTCACATTTGCCCATGAACCTGGACTCATGAGGGGCACCAGACATTTCCCGATCAAATATCACTACGTGCGTGAGCAAGTAGATATTGGAGAGATCGATTTACTCAAAGTTCACACAGATGATAACTTAGCAGATCAATTGACGAAAGCTCTACCTGGCACTAAGCTTTATAAGCTAGCTGAAGGAATAGGTCTTCGTAAGGCTGAAAGTTTCATGCCCATTTGTGATTAGTATTTGGATAAAGGATGTAATGTACGATTATTCATTTTAATGAAATAAAGTATTGGTTATGTTTATTTACATTGTTTTAATAATATATCCTGTTTTTGCATGTTTAAATCCTTGAATAATTTTATTATTCTAAATTGTCCGTTGTCGGTTGATGATATGGGAATATCATTAAATTAAGACAAATATGAGTATTGGTTAGAATATACTTGAAAGTATATTGATGCGTAGTCATACCAATTTCACATGATATTCAATGAATTGAATATAGGATATCCCAACTACATGACTTTACTTATTTTAAGTAAATCATAAATAGTTATCCTCAGACTTGAGATACCAGATAAGAGTCATGGATGTAGTGCATTTTTGTGGAGCAATCTACCGCTATCCGTAACTGGTAGTTATAAGGGTTGTTTTCAGAAGTGTTGCAAAGTCCATGGATTAGTCTTGTAGTCAAGATAGAATTTGTTCCTTCAAATTTGTTTTGAAATTTAATACTGCTGGGCCACTCGTAGGAGTGACAAAATGTTTGTGTGGCCACGCCCAAAGACTATCTGGAATACGTTCAGATGTTTTGGCAATTTTGTTCAATCATTAACATACGAGAAACTAAAATTTAATAAAGANNATCGATTTACTCAAAGTTCACACAGATGATAACTTAGCAGATCAATTGACGAAAGCTCTACCTGGCACTAAGCTTTATAAGCTAGCTGAAGGAATAGGTCTTCGTAAGGCTGAAAGTTTCATGCCCATTTGTGATTAGTATTTGGATAAAGGATGTAATGTACGATTATTCATTTTAATGAAATAAAGTATTGGTTATGTTTATTTACATTGTTTTAATAATATATCCTGTTTTTGCATGTTTAAATCCTTGAATAATTTTATTATTCTAAATTGTCCGTTGTCGGTTGATGATATGGGAATATCATTAAATTAAGACAAATATGAGTATTGGTTAGAATATACTTGAAAGTATATTGATGCGTAGTCATACCAATTTCACATGATATTCAATGAATTGAATATAGGATATCCCAACTACATGACTTTACTTATTTTAAGTAAATCATAAATAGTTATCCTCAGACTTGAGATACCAGATAAGAGTCATGGATGTAGTGCATTTTTGTGGAGCAATCTACCGCTATCCGTAACTGGTAGTTATAAGGGTTGTTTTCAGAAGTGTTGCAAAGTCCATGGATTAGTCTTGTAGTCAAGATAGAATTTGTTCCTTCAAATTTGTTTTGAAATTTAATACTGCTGGGCCACTCGTAGGAGTGACAAAATGTTTGTGTGGCCACGCCCAAAGACTATCTGGAATACGTTCAGATGTTTTGGCAATTTTGTTCAATCATTAACATACGAGAAACTAAAATTTAATAAAGAATATTTCTTTATTAATAAAGTATTACAACAAAAGGATAATAATAACGATGAATCGTTAAAGGTTTTCATGGAAACCTAGCTCGAGTTGAAATAGGGGCATTGAAGTGTTGCAAGACGCCATCCAATGTCATTTTACTGTTAATAGATAACCAAGTGGGAGCTGTTGGACTATGGTTATATTATTAACGTGTATATGTCTAGTATCGAACCCGAGACCTCGGGATTGCACACAATACAAACGAGAATAAAAGTATAATAATAATTATATTAAATGTTATGTATATAAATATTATTTAAACACTTAATGGACTTAACGGTCGTTAGTTATTAAGGTTAAGGAATAACTATCGTTAGATACGAAAGAAAAGGACTAGGATGAAAATAGGAGCAATCCCTCTTGGGACTCTATGGCCGGTCGTGTAGGGGAGGGGAAACCCAACCCACATCCAACTTGTCCTCCAAGATTCATCTAGTATATATACAAGGCCTAGGGTTATTTGTTTCTCACCTTTTGTGCACACACACATAACCCTAAATCTTTTCTTTTCTTTCTTTCCTTGTGGCCGGTCGAACTCCCTCAAAACCTTAGGGTTTTCGATTTTGGTTTAACAAAACAAAAGTGTTTTCATTAGATCTTGCAATCTCTTTTATTCGTTATAGTTTGTGTGTACAAGAACGAGGTAATAACTTACTTTAGTTATTATCAAGAGATCGATAAACAAAACGGTAAGGGTTTTATCATAGATCTATTGTTTTCATACTTCTAGAATCAAGAATTGCATATGGTACGTTTTCTTTATGTTTTGGTTAACCTTTATATGTTATACAAGATCCTTGCTTCCGCGTATGTGTTTCTTTGATATTAATAATAATATATGATAGACAAGATTATTAAAATCTAACAAAATGTTCCTTTCAATGTATTCTATTTTCGTGTATCGGAAACTTAACTCTTGAATATCATCTTTGGCTTTTTGATGCTTAAAACAAATTGCAAAGAAAACACCACATATAGATGTTTCACTTATTTGGGGTGTTAAGCTCTTGAAAATATGCATACTGTAAATACTTGTAACAGCCTAAATGCTTAACGGTGTTCGTGACTTTGAGCCTACATGCATTTCAGGTTAGAGACCAGCTTCTTTCACCATTAAGAGTCTAGAGTATCAAGTATTATAAGCTAAATTCTATCTTTCAAACTTTCTGTTTCAAATTTTCATAATGTAGACTAAAGGGGTGTTTGGGCTTGCATTTTTTAAATTAGACAATCCATTTACATCACTGTCTTTTCAGAAAGCAGGCTGACACTTTTACACACACACATTTCAGGTTTTCTGTAGGAGCAGAGATCTTTAAGATGTCTCCGGTTGATCGTATCTTTGTTCGGATGGGTGCAAAAGACCATATTATGGCTGGCCAGAGTACAACAATACATAATTCAGCGCATAAGTGGATGATACGTTATCGCACTTTTTTATCATTTGTATGTGAGGTGGTATTTTGACCAATCTATCTATAAATATGCTGAATATGGTTGTTTAAATGGTTAAAGGGTAAATCTACAAAGAAATGGATATATTTAAAATTACCAAATGGGATTAAACAAATGCCCGCTGATTGACCCAACCCGGCACCTGTTCAATATTTACCCATCTTACCCCAACCCTGTTGGGCCTATTACCTATTCCACACCTTCCGTTTTTTCCATCTGAAGAGAGACTTAAAATAGTTTTGAAAGAAAAAAAACATGGATTCTCATATTCATTTTCTTCTGATGCAAAACTTTATAATGTGTCAAACAAGCTGTATTTTCATGTTAGTAGGTAACTTATTTGGTTAATGATTTATGGACATAACAATCACTAGGACTAGATCATAAATAGTTTTTGTTTTTAGAGTATTGATGCAGATTTTTTTTAAGAATGTACATGTAGGCAGATGCTTTACGACTCAAATGCGAAAAGTTCCATAAGATTTTTCATACATCTTTTTTGTAATGTGGTTATAGGTTGTCTAATGGGTACATTAATCAGTCTATATTTTGTCCTTTGTATAGATTAGTGACTATCTTACATTTAATTCCCCAAGTGTAATATGATGTAGGTTGATGGGTAATGCTATCATTAAGAAGTAGAGAATTTATAACAACCACTATAAGAAGCTTTATTAACCAATTGGAAACAAACCCTTAATATTTAGTAATCCCAAACAACCCCTATAAACAGCTCAAACAGTTTTGCTTATTAATCCCTAACAGCCCAATTTTATTTCTTAAAACTAAGTGTGGCTCAAACATACGTCTTTTGCGAGCAGTCTCTATATGCTTTGCTCGGTTTTACCATTGGTATTTTGCTTTAAGTCTTTAGGATCTACTGTTAAGATTGGTGGGTTGATAATGTGTTAGTTTTATGGTCAAAGTGCAGAAAAGATGGGAATGATCAGTTTTCACTTTCGATGCGATGTAGATTTGTTTTAGTCAATGTAATTGTTGGGGTATAAAAGATCAAAGTACTGCTGAACATCAAAGTGCTGCTAAAGTGATTAAAGTCAAAGTACTGCTTGTGATCAAAGTACTGCTCGTTGATAAAGTCAAAGTACTGCTTGAAGATAAAGACTGAAGATTAGATTAGGAATATTATGTATAATCTAGAATATTCTAAAGTTAGAGTTTGTATACTTGTCGTTCAAGTATTGTAAACCGACTAGGGTTTT
>LBNU01024568.1:163777-182268 GCA_014162995.1 Artemisia annua | reverse complement strand
TTTTTTTTTTTTTTTTTTTTTTTTTTTTTTTTTTTAATTATTTTTTTTATTTATTTATTTATTTTTTTACTTGAGTTTCCGACTCGACATGGCGACATGACTAATCCTAAGGCAACTACCCTTTTCTCCTCTTCTTTTCGTTTGCATGGAAATGGACTTATATTTGGCGACATAATAGTATACTGCTTCACGCGCACGGTTTTCTACATTTTTTACGATGTTTGCTAATTTTATTTTTTTATGTCTCGGCTTGCTTTATCTCTTTATAAGTAATTATTATCTAAAGTTCGGATACCATGTAAATAGATATATTATTGATTGTGTTTTTGTATAATCACATACTGATATTTCATCTCTATTTATAATAGAACATGAGTTACATGACTCAAAGAATAAGCTATTAAAACTCTAAATCTAATGGACTTTAAGCTTTTTAATTTTGCTTGGGTCATAACCTATCATATAACATATTTGATATTTGAAAAATCGCATGAGGTTGAAATTTGACAATACGAAGTCAAGTTCACTATAAATAAGGGAGTGCGAGAGCTTACGAGACATATTATTGAGAAAGCAGAAATGGCACCATCCAAGTTTCTCATTTTCTTTCTTTCTTGTTTTCTCTTATCTTTTTTTGTTATTGCTAGAAAAGAGCTTGCTTTGGAGACTACTAACGAAGAAGAACACCATTATCATACCCTTCAACTAAGCTCTTTACTACCATCATCTACTTGTAATCCATCCACTAAAGGTTCGAATATATTCCCTTAATTACAAACTCTACTTTCTCTATACAACACGTACGCACACACACACAGAATGTGACACGACATATATACATGTTTCTATTTGTATACGTGTGTATGTGTACGTATATATACTAGTGCATGTTTGTGTCATGTGTTAGCCTACTTAAATATGTGATAAGCTCCCTCCCTTGACAAGTAAATTAAACAAACGAGTGAAGGTAAGTCTGATATTTGTAAAAAGGACAACTGGTAGACAAGCCGGCCATAGTCTCTATTTGATTATGCAAATTACAGTAGTACTCACATCACATCCTGTTTTAAAAAACCAATTTATTCAACAAAAAGATGTATGTAGATTGGTGGGGACACCCTGACCCCGGCCCGGGTGCCTTTTGGCACCAGCCATTGTCCACCACAAGGAATAGCTCGGGGCAAGAACTGGAGTGAGCCGAGACTCCCGGACTTTTAAGATCTTATCCACAAAGTCTCTCCAGTGAGTCCATAGGTTTTGCGGAGGTGAGTACCTATCTCGGAGCAAAGTGCCAGGGATGGAATTCGAACCCAAGTCTATTGACTCAAGAATTAAAGCTCCACCCACTGGACCAATGCCCCAGTGGTTAAAAGACCAATTTATAGTACAATTAACAAATTTTTTACGTAAGCTTAGTAATTTAGCTATTGGTCATATTTGAATAAATTTTAAACAAATTCTAATGATCAGCTATATTAATCTTACAGAGTTCCGGAAACCAGCAATGTAGAAAAACCATTATACACGATAAAATTTGAGATGTAGGAAATAGCACTTAAATTTTGATGTTAAAATCATATCTCTCTCTGTAACAATTATTACGTTATCTTGATTATATTGTTGTTGCCAGAAAAGTCTCGGTAATATAGAATGTTATAGATGAATAGTTTTATATTTAATCATATGGCCAATCAGTCTTTCCATTTGGAAACATTGATATATAGGGTTATGAATTTTTAAAATGTAAGCATCTAAGCATGATGAAAAAAGAGGATCTGCATTCATCGTTTGGCAACATACAATATCATGCTATGAGGTTACTGATCTTAAAATGGGACTTTCAAGGTCAAACGTACCAAGTTTCTTTTATACATATACGTACTCATGCGGCAAAACCGCGTGAATACATGTTTAAAAGAACTTTTCTTAATTGATATGAATTGAAATACAACTTTACTTGAGATGCTAGTTGTTGAGAGAAGCCAAGATCTCATCACATCACCCAGAGGGGTCTCAATAAGTGCCGTCGAACAAGGCCTCCTTTTAAATGAGCTACAATTTTATTAGTTTTGCATATAAATTACGTATAATATTAAAGACATATGAGTCATATAATTCAAGTTTATATGCAAATTCTCTTTAGTTTACAAGTGTAATAGGACATTTTTATTGTTATTGCATAGGGCTAACGAAAACCACTAGAAAGCCTTGTCAACACCCTAGCAAGCTCCGACACAATATGAGATATCATTTCATAGGAATATGATCTCAAACAAAACAACCGTGTAAGCGTACACAATCAAACATACGAACACCTCGTGTAACCACCACCTTACAATAAACAAAGCATAATCATAAGCTACAAGATCATAGGAAACAAAAGAACAATTATGACACATGAATTTATAGTGATTCCCACGATCTAGGTGATCGTGGCCAGTCCACTCTTGAACGAGAGAGAATATTATTTTACTTTGTGCTAATCTGCACAGGCTCTGTACCGAACTACACATGGTACAAACCCTAACAGATAAGTATCGAGGTTTATATATATATATATATATATATATATGTATATATATATATATATATATATATATGTATATATATATATATATATATATATATATATATATATATATATATATATATATATATATATATATATATATATATATATATATATATATATATATATATATATATATATATATATATATATATATATATATATATATATATATATATATATATATATATATATATATATATATAGGGGTGGTCAGCTAAACCCTAACTTTCTCCACAAGATAAGAATATCGGGCTTCAACTTTCATATGGACCCCAGCCCATAATAGCTACAGCCCAGGAGGGCTCTGCTGCTGTAGACCCATGAACAAAGCCTACCCACTCTCGCTCTCTTGTCGAAGCCCAACAAAGGCTTTTGCAAAGTCTTCTCGGATTAGCCTCCACAATCCAACAATCTTCCACTTGGAGACTCCAACTTCTCTCCATCCAGTAATTCAAGTAAAACTTCATCATTATCCCTTCAATAATGTCCTTGTTCCAACCACTCCGTACAACTGAACCTATGGGACACGCTTAACTAACTAAATGCAGAGTTAGGAGACTTTCGATACAAGGTATCATGAATAACGTCTTTAAACCCAGATAACATATTCACTCTCTAGTTCAAACCACATTCTTAGTCCCTGAGAAGGCACACCAAAACTACATCGGGCTCCGAATGCTGAATTATTTTCAAAAGAAAACCATCTCTTCCGCTTGCTAATCTTTTTCGTGTCTGATTCGGCCACCAACACTTCATAAAAATCAACAGACCCATCCGTACAGAGTTTCAACGCATGCCAGACCTTCCTTCCCAGCAATCAGAAGACCCTCCAATAGTGCTTTGCGGATGTACTCATCAAGGTTAACATGCGAGAATGCCTTCACACCCTTGAATATTCACTTCATAAACTTTGCTTTCCCATTGGTAACCTGACCAAAACCAAAAACGACTGGTTTTACTATCACTGGTCAGCTGCAAGATAACTTTCAATTAGATATTTTTTATACGAAGACTCGAACGGTTGTACCTGAAGCTTACCAGATCTGTAACTGAGACTAAAAATCTGTCTACAGAGCTCCTACTTGTTCCAAAGGTCCCACTAGCTTCGACACTTCCCTCGGTTCTCGAACCTATACTAGTTCCCAAACTCTCAACAATAAATGAAAGCACGCTAGGACTTACTAAATCTAACACTTGAATTTCCCATGTCGAATTTTTAGGGATTTCTGCTCACAGAGCCTCTCGCGGAACCTCTTAAGAATCAGTGATAGAGTCCCTCACGAAGCCTCTCATCGAGCATTTTACAGAGAATCTTACTAATAGAGTTCGACCTTTCAGCCTCCTAATTGACACCTTCTATAAAATTCCCGCTTGACCGTTCCCTCACAGGAATCATTCCGGCATTGGAATCTTAACCCAGTATAAGGGCTCCTGATTTAATACGCGAGAAATAACCTAACCACCTTTTACTACCTACCACATCTGATCAACCAAAGCTAACATGGTACCCTTCATCGTCCAACTACCCCACACCGGTTAAGTTCCTCTTTGAAATCATGATAGAGCCTCTAAATCTTCAGGATCCAAACAGTAACAGAGATAGTCTTGAGGACTATGTCCTCAATACCCACAACAAGAACCATCACAACTGCCTCCAACACCTAGAATGATACAACAGAAACCTAAAACAAGGATTTACAATATTGCTCTCCACAACAACCCTCTAAACATGAAAAAACCTCTATCTTACATTTATTTATCAACATTTTTAGAAATGTAGAAACACATTGCCAATAATATAATGTCACTATCACTAGTCCAATCTGACATAAGTATTTTGTTTTCTTCTTTAGTTTTAGGTTATGTTATTGGTACCTCTCCTCGCACACCATTGATGTACTTTTTACGTGCTTCACCCCTGCCCACTCCTATTTACAGTATCATATCGTTTTTTATTAGTTTATGTAACGTATTTCTGTCAGTTAATACTTTTAATTTATTAAACATTATATTTTATGTTCTGTACTTTCAGTTTTATAGTTTTTTAATATAAAAAAATTATAAAAAATAAAATAAAAAACCGAAAAAAGAGGTATCACTTGTAGAAAAAGGGTTCAAATAACCTAACCCTTAGTTTTATTGAAGATTCACATGGAAACTGTCCTACCTTTTATTAATAGAATAGGTGTGAATAAGTTGTTTTTGTTTTGTTTGGTTTTGTTTGCAATCATAAACGTACTACTCGTTCTTATGATTTCATGACATCGAGTCACAAGCATCATAGATAGAACCAAACGAAAACAGCCATAATGTTGTTTGATTAGCTGCACGATATATTAATCGATGTTAATGTGTACAGATTTGCATAACTGAATTAAACCTATATGTGAAGGTTGGTTTGATTGACTTATGGAGTTTAGGAAGAACTGGCAACATAGATTGGTTGAGTATCATCTGATTAACGAGTAACTTTTAGCATGGCTGGGACTGGACGTTAGATTGACTCATAAAACATTTACGACAATAATAATCTGACTTTCTTTTGACCTGTTAGACATGTTCTACCCATTTTTTTATTCGTTTGAAGGGTTATTTTTATTATTTTCTTTCATGAAACTCGTTTTAAGTATAATATAGCATAAACCAAAGATTTAAAAGTAAAATTTCTGTGGTTCGAAGTCAGGAAAGAATCTGATATATAACGCGATACATTTTGTTCATTATAATACCATTTTAGGATTTACCCTACTGAGAATGCAATATGATTTTAACTTTCTGTTACAGTAACTAAATGAGATCTAAATATATATAATTAGGTGACAAGAGAAAGGGATCATTGGAAGTAGTTCACAAACATGGACCATGTTCTAAGTTCAGTGAAGACGTAATAAAACCGTTGACTGCGGAAGAAATCTTCAGCCATGATGAATCGAGAGTTCACTCGATCAGGGCTAGGTTAACCTTCAACAAAGGGAAAAAGGTGGGCTCCAAAGCCACTCTCCCTGCAAAATCCGGTAGCACCATCGGAACGGGTAATTACATTGTGACTGTTGGATTAGGTACACCAAAAAAAGACATGTCACTGATTTTCGATACAGGAAGTGATCTTACTTGGACCCAATGCCAACCATGTGCTGGGTCATGCTATAGCCAACAAGAACCCATATTTGCACCGTCTGCATCAACCACCTATAAGAATATTTCATGCACTTCGACCAAATGTTCAGGTCTCACTTCTGCAACTGGGAACACACCTGGATGCAGCTCATCGACATGTGTTTATGGTATTCAATATGGAGACAAATCTTTCTCGGTTGGATTCTATGCAACAGATAAGCTTACCTTGACTTCAAACAATGTAATTGATAATTTTTATTTTGGGTGTGGGCAAAGAAACCAAGGACTATTCGGTCGTGCTGCTGGGTTAATAGGACTTGGGCGAGACAAGGTATCCTTAGTGTCACAGGCCGCTAAGAAATATGGGAAAGTTTTCTCTTATTGTCTCCCATCAACGGCTAGCTCTACAGGCTACTTAACATTCGGAAGTAGTGGGGCTGCTAGTGGAGTTAAGTACACGCCACTATTGACCTCACAAGGGGACTCTTTCTATGGTCTTGATCTTAATTATATATATGTTGGTGGAACCAAACTTCCAATAAGCCCATCAGTGTTTTCAACATCTGGTATGATCATAGATTCAGGAACCGTTATCACAAGGCTTCCTCCTACAGCTTATTCAGCTCTAAGTAAGGAATTCAGAGCACATATGACAAAATACCCCTTGACTAAAGCATCATCTTTACTCGATACATGTTATGATTTTAGCAATTATACCACAATTTACATACCAAAAATAAGCATGGTTTGGAGTGGAAACACAGAGCTTGACATTGCACCTCAAGGGATCCTTTCTGCTTATAGTGTAAGTCAAGTGTGCTTAGCTTTTGCTGCAAATGGGGATGATTCGGATATAGGTATATTCGGGAATGTTCAACAAAAGACAATAAAGGTTGTGTACGATGTGGATGCAGGAAAGGTAGGATTTGCATCTGGGGGATGTGCTTGAACACAAATGAAGTACAAAAGTTACAGCAATATGAAGTTTGAATAAGGTATTATGTTGATTACCACTGCTTGATATTCGAATTTACGCAACTAAAATGTAAATTACTTGTCTCTATTTTCACTTCACGAAGCATAGCTGTAAAACTCATAAGCAATTCGATTCGATAAACCAAGAAAACAATGCAAATCGTGAAATATGTATCATTGAATAAAACTGTATAGTGTGATTTTATATGGTTTACATGCGTAGTTCCTGTTTTCTTATTCGTATCCATCTAAACATTAAGTATGAATGCAAAAAACACTATATAATCCATTGACGTAAGCCAAAACCTAGCATTGTTTTTAACAGTGGCGGCGATTAGCATGTGCAAGTGGTGCAACCGCACCGGACCCCCCTTTGTAAGGGGCCCAAAATTTAGTATACATCCATTAATATTTTGAATTTTAGTGTCTTTGTTAAATATTATCAATGTTGAACCGGGCCACATAAAAAAAATAGAAGACAAATTTTGGGCCACATACAAAAAGAGCGAAAGACTTGGATTATGGGGGCCTCATTTGTGATTTCGCACCGGGCCCCCCAAATCAATGGGACGGCCCTGGCTTTTAAATTGCATATCACATTCATTGAATCAAACGGTATAATGTGATTTTATATTATATGGTTCTTGATAAGCTAAAAAAAACCGCCTTTTGCCAACAGCTACGCCTCAATGACACTGCAATCTAATGTAAACGATGCCTAACGACAAAATTTTCCTCTTACCTCTGCTAGAGGTTAGTTGACTTAATTACAAGTGTATGCTGTTAGTTTTGTGGACATATTATATCTGGATTCGAACTCGAGACCACAAGATTGCACACTTTATGTATGCAGAATTAATGATTAATAATTTAATATAAAAAGTTATATTTAATTATTAAATACACAAAACGACTAACGACCATTAAGTGATTAACGAAAATTGACTAGCGGTTAAATGAAAGGACTACAGATGAAAAATAGAGAACAAGAAAGATTTAGGACCCTTTGGGTTGTTAGATCCGATCGGCCAAGGGGTAAAACCCAACCCAAGCCCTAACTTGTTCCTAAAGTTTTGTCATACTATATAAACAAAACCAAGGGTTCATTGTTAGCTAACTTTAGTGCACACACTAAACCCTAAAATTATTTTCTTCTCTTCTTTGTAAAACTCGGCCGAACAAACAACCCTTAAGGGTGTTTGACTTTTTTATTCCAGAACCAAATCGTTTTGTGTTTATTTAACTATCATTAACATTAATTTGGTATTAGTACGTGTGTACAAGAACGTGGTACAAACACACTATTGTTTGTATCTTGGATTGAATTGAAAAATGGTAAGGGTCAATTTGTTAATCCACATAAACCCTAATTAGGGTTCTTAAATTGATCCGATTAATTGTTAGCTTGGAATTGCAAGAGGTGTGTATACTATTTAAATTCGGTTAGTTAATTACAATTATATGATCCTTACGCTTCCGCATGTTCTTTGATGTTTTATGTGTTTTATATTTATGATTAGTCATGTTTTATAATTATAACAGTGGCATCACAAGCCGTTATAATGTGTAATTAATTACCGAAACACGTAAAAAATGAATATAGTATTGTGTATTATATGTAGTCGAATTCTAGGGTTCTTAATTCGAAACCCTAAATTTTTTTTTGATGTGTACGACCCATAATTAAAAAAAAATATGGTTTGTAAAAATTGTAGAAACCCTAAGTTGCATGCAATGTTTTATCTGTTTAATTCATGTATAATTGTTATGTGACATGGATTAGTATGTGTATCTTGGGATAACTTGATTAATTGTTAATAAGTTTATGTGGATCCATGATGAACGTTTGTTACGTGGTTATGTGTTTACATGCTTATGATGCTATAATTAACTAGGGTTTATTAGCAAGTAAATTTAGATTAGGTTACTAATGAATTAATTAGTTTGGGAAGATCTAAAAGTAGGGAAGACCCGTTTGCATGATTATTTTTCAACTATGTGTGTTTATGTATATATTTATCGTAGAACTTACGCAACCAAATTTTTTGGTGTATGTGGTCCATTGGTACAATTAGCTCGAAAACCAATGGGAGTTTTAGATTACATAGTGGGTGTTTTATTTAGCATGTACATTATTTTTGTCGTTTATTTTTATTTTTGCTTGTTTGTTTATTAATTGTTGTGACATGATTGTAAGCAAAAGGGTAATTTTTGAATAGAAAATAAATTGTTGATATAAATAATGCATAAAAACGTTANTTCAAACCGATGAATTTGGTGCCATTCTCATCTCTTCATGATTCAACATGAATTTATTACTCTTACTCTTGCACAATTTGACCAAATCCTCCAAATTCCTTTTACCGGTCACTCCGTATTCACCAACGAATGGGATCTTGGTGCTCTTCAATGTTGTCGACCAACTTTTGGTCCTTATTTCTCCAAAATTCCTTCTCCCGGAGAAATTCGTCAAATGCTCGGGTTGGCACGTGAAACTACCACCCGTAAAATCAAGTCCAAAAATGTCTCTATTTTTGAAAATCAAATTCTCCTAAAAGAATTAAGTCCCGACATGAGACGTTGGGAAGAACTCATTCGCGTGAATGCGTTCGGTACCGGAGGCCACCGAGACCATCTCCCGGCTAGCCTCGCTCACATGTTATATTGTATTGTTACCGAACAACATTACAATTTGGCTTATTTCTTTATCAAGCGTATCAAATGTGCAAGATCCACTCCTAAAGCTAATCTTCCATATGGTATGTTCCTCACACGTCTTTACCGTCATGTCATAGAACACTATCCCGATCTCGATGATAGTATCTATCAATCCATCTATCCAACCTTGCGTCCTCTTGTTCTTAAACAATCCCGCAGAACTCGTAGTGATAAGGGTAAATCTCGTTGTTATAGCTTCCATGGTTCATCATTTCGTCTAGAGGACGACGACGAGGAGGAAAACACTCAACGTGCTAGTACCCCGTCTCCCACTACGTTTGTTGATAATTTAGAGGACCTAGACTAATCCGATCACAAAACACCATCTCCTTCCTCACGAAACGACGAGGTACTCTATGCGCGACAAACCTAGTTCTTCAACCAAACACAAAGGATGCATCAGGAGATGCGAGGAGGCTTCAAGTCTTTTGCCAAGGCGCTTGGAAAGGTGTTCGGGAAGAAAAAGTAGTGATGACGATTGAGGGATTAGCTTGATTATGCTTGTTTGAACAATTAGTATTTTATGATTTAATAAGTTTAGATTTTGTAATCATCAAAAAGGGGGAGATTGTTGATATTAATAATGCATAAAAAGGTTATTAATATTTTTCGATGTCCCTACGTTTTGAAGATCGCAAAATGTAAAAACATTAAATGAAAAATTATTACGTAAAAAACTATTTAGTTACAAATATCATTCCATCCAACAAAATCACTTAAGGTATGAATAAACAAATGTCTAATACATTTTATGATCAAAGGGATTTTATTTAAACACTACAAAGTTTATAAAATGTTACATCTTATATATTTTTGAAAAAAAAATTTGGTAATTAAAGGAAAATGTTTAATTCATAACAAATATATGAATTCAAATTTTTAACCAAAATCAGTTAGTTTTTCACCAAATAAACTTTCACTAGAAAGAGACAAAAAATCTGGCCGTTACAGGAGGACGGCCTCCTTAATTGTAAAGGCGGCCCCCTTAATTTTAAGGGGGCCGGCCACCATTTAAGGGCGCCGGCACGCTCCTGTGGTAAGAATCTTTTGCCTATAAATACTGGCTCATTTCTGCTATTTTTCCTTACCTTTTGCACGAAAATTTTTAGTTTCAATCCTTTCTAAACATCCTTCTAAATCCTTTGATCATAAGATTATAAGTCTTTGTTTCAAGTGATTCAATCTCTCACCATTCAAAGTGCAAGAGAATAATACTCCTTCAATATCAAATCAAGAAGTATTGTAGATTGTGTAAATCATTTGTAAAGTTGTGTTGTGCTTGTGATAAGTAGTTTTAGGTGAGTTTGTACTTAAGTTAAGTAGAAGTTGTGTTGTGAAGAGGTAGTAGTGAGAAGCCGTGAAGTAGTAGTGGTGTGTACTAGTTGTGTAGTAGTTGTGAGAAGTTGTGAAGAGTTGTGAGATTGGATCTAGCTACAATTAGAACTCGACATTTTGCTTGGTGTCGTTAAACGGTGTAAGCAAAGGTGTGTAAGGTTTCTCTGCCACAAGGGAGTTTGTTGACATAGTGAAGAAAACTCTCGAGTAAGAGACTCGGGGAGTGGAGTAGGGCGAAGAGGAGCTTCGTAGCCGAACCACTATAAATCCTTGTGTTGTGGTTTGATCTTTCTAACTTTATCTTTTCATTACCTTTATACGTATATTATATTTGCTTAGTTAGTTAGTTAGAATTGTTCATATAGTGCAAGTATTGAATTCACATAAACTAGAATCGAAGTGTTTTTGAAAACAAAGTTTTTTATAAATAAAAAGGACATAAAACTATTCAACCCCCCCTTCTAGTTTTCTACAATTGGTATCAGAGCCAGGTTAAACAAGATTTTTAAAATAAATTGTATTTTAAAACTTGAATCGATCTATGGAAGCGAAAAAATATTTAAAAGGGCAATCTATGCAAAGACCACCACTATTTGAAAGTAATGGATTTCTTTATTGGAAAAATCGATTCGAAACTTATGTGAAATCAAATGATCTAGATCTTTGGCATGTTATTACTAATGGTGATTTTCTACCTATACAAACTAATCCCGAAACTAAAAGGGATGAAATTGTACCTTTTGAAAAACAAAACGATAATTTGAAAAAGAAACTTGCTAAAAATAATGAGGCTAAAATGGTGATTTACAATGCGTTACCACGCAAAGAATATGAAATAATTTTTATGTGTAAAACCGCAAAAGAAATTTGGAATTCTTTACTAATCACTCACCAAGGTAATAGTAAAGTCAAAGATAATAAAATAGATCTCCTTGTACAACAATATGAACAATTTATGATTCCGGAAGAGGAATCAATAGATGATGCTTTTGCTAGATTTAACACAATCATCACAAGTTTAAAAGCGCTTGAAGAGAATTTTTCTAGCAAGAATTTTGTAAGGAAATTCCTTATGGCTCTCCATCCGAAGTGGCGCGCTAAGGTGAAGGCTATTGAGGAGTCAAAGAATTTATCAACTCTACAACTTGATGAGCTAATTGGAAACTTGAAAGTGTATGAAGTGATAATAAAGAAAGACTCCGAAATGGTCAAAGGAAAAAGGGAGCAAAGCAAATCAATTGCATTAAAAGCTAAAAAGGACTCTAGTGACGAAGAATGCTCAACCTCCGAAAGCGACGATGAAGAGTATGCTATGGCCGTAAGAGACTTCAAGAAATTCTTTAAAAGACGAGGAAGATACGTTAGACAACCATATGATGAAAGAAAAACACCCCAAAGAAACAAAGACGACAAGAATAGCAAGAATGAAAGAAAATGCTTCAAGTGTGGAGATCCAAATCATCTTATTGGAGAATGTCTGAAATTGTCAAGAAGTCAAAACCACAAGGCCTTTGAAGGAGGAGCATGGAGCGATGGTGACAATGATGAAAAAGAGACAACAAGAGAAGAAAAGTGTCTCATGGCAAAGGCATCCGATGAGGTACGTTCCGAAACCGAATACTATAGTGATGAAAACTTATATTTAGATGAAAAAGACTTAGATAGCGAATATAGTAGATTATGAAAACTAGGATAAAAAGTCATGACTAAAAATAAACTACTAAAACACACTAACAACCAACTAAAAGATGAAATACTTGAATTAAAAAATAAGCTACATAACTTAGAAAAAGGTAAAGAAAGTATTATGGAATGTAAAGAATGTCTAGTTGTTAAAAATGAGAATGAACAACTTAGGGAAGAAATTACTAGACTTGAGAAATTTGAAAATAGTAGTCAATCACTTAAGAAATTAACTAGTATTCAAAGAATACCCGGAGATAAAACCGGGTTAGGATATAACTCAACCGGAGTGTCAACTAGTGAAACAAAAAATGTCAAGTTCGAAGGTGAAACTAGTGAATTAAAACCTCTAAAGTCAAAACATAAGTACATACTTTTGAAAGATAGATTAGTACCTATTGCTAGTGATGAAGAAATTAAAAGTTTTCGTAAANATAAAACGATTAACAACAAGTATTGTAAGTTTTTCATAACACATTTCATCTAATTTCATCCAATTTTAGTCATAATCAAGATTAGTCATTTTATTTCAATTTCTTCAATTTCATTTTTCTCTTTCAATTGAGTCTAGGATTTCCATAACTAAATGCTTCCCATAAGATTAGAATGCATAACTAACAAAAAAAACCAATAATCATAAACCCTCTTATTGAAATTTTTTTGAAAAAGTTCATACATTCTTTTCCAAAATTTTTCTTAATACATTGTTGAATAATGACATAAAACTTGTTAAAACAAATCACATTGTTTTTTTTACTACTTATTAATCATAAAAATATATTTTTCGATGAATTAAAACTAATTTTGTATACGATAAGAGGATGTTTGGATTATGTCCAAAAGTTGTCAAAATTAAGTCGATATAATTTTTATAACAAATTGACAAGTTTACAAACATAAAACTAGTAATTTAGAGTCGTCAAGATATATAATTCATATATATATTGATATTTTAGTTGCAAATTTTCTAGGAAAGGAAGTGTTTGGTTTAACTTAGAAAAACGATATTTTTGAGTCAAAAATCTACACTATCTTTTTCAAAATTTGTCACTTGCATAAGAAACTCGTAAGAAATAGCAAGTTATACAATCTAATGTATATCTAGCAAAGTTTCAAGATATATTAAGATGTTTAAAAGGGGCGTTTGGATTATCCTATAACTACTCGCTAAACATCGTAAAATATATCTAAAACGAGTTAAAAATAAAAGTAAGGAACATAACAAACTACTTCTTAGGTTTAAGGTCTTAGAGTCGAAGTATGTTTACGTTCCACATATGTCATAACAACATATGCATTATATTTTAACGTTGATTCCATTTCTTGATTTTATTTTATTGTTATCGTGTTTAGGTAAAAATGCCCAAAGCTATCACTGAAGACATTTCCCAAACCAAAATCAACATTCCAAAAGTCTCTCAACTTCCCACTACTTCTCCCTCTATAGCATGTATCTATCGTCAAATCGAGGATAGAAATATCCACGAAGGTCGTGTTGTAGATCAAGCTTATTATCAATCCGACTTCATTGAACGTTTATTCCGAAATGTCAGCTTCGAGTGTCTTTTCCAAATCAATGAACCCATCATTCCCCGCTTCATTCTTGACTTCTATAGCCAAGTCACGGTTCAAACCGATGAATTTGGTGCCATTCTCATCTCTTCATGATTCAACATGAATTTATTACTCTTACTCTTGCACAATTTGACCAAATCCTCCAAATTCCTTTTACCGGTCACTCCGTATTCACCAACGAATGGGATCTTGGTGCTCTTCAATGTTGTCGACCAACTTTTGGTCCTTATTTCTTCGAAATTCCTTCTCTCGGAGAAATTCGTCAAATGCTCGGGTTGGCAAGTGAAACTACCACCCGTAAAATCAAGTCCAAAAATGTCTCTATTTTTGAAAATCAAATTCTCCTCAAAGAATTAAGTCCCGACATGAGACGTTGGGAAGAACTCATTCGCGTGAATGCGCTCGGTACCGAAGGCCACCGAGACCATCTCCCGGCTAGCCTCGCTCACATGTTATATTGTATTGTTGCCGAACAACATTACAATTTGGCTTATTTCTTTATCAAGCGTATCAAATGTGCAAGATCTACTCCTAAAGCTAATCTTCCATATGGTATGTTCCTCACACGTCTTTACCGTCATGTCATAGAACACTATCCCGATCTCGATGATAGTATCTATCAATCCATCTATCCGACCTTGCGTCCTCTCGTTCTTAAACAAGCCCGCAGAACTCGTAGTGATAAGGGTAAATTTCGTCGTTATAGCTTCCATGGTTCATCATCTCATCTAGAGGACGACGACGAGGAGGAAAACACTCAACGTGCTAGTACCCCGTCTCCCACTACGTTTGTTGATAATTTAGAGGACTTAGACTAATCCGATCACAAAACACCATCTCCTTCCTCACGAAACGACGAGGTACTCTATGCGCGACAAACCTAGTTGTTCAAACAAACACAAAGGATGCATCAGGAGATGCAAGGAGGCTTCAAGTCTTTTGCCAAGGCGCTTGGAAAGGTGTTCGGGAAGAAAAAGTAGTGATGACGATTGAGGGATTAGCTTGATTATGCTTGTTTGAACAATTAGTATTATGTTTTATTTGGTTATGAATATTTGTTGCTTATGTGCTAGATTTCCGATTTGTACTCGGAAATGTTTATGACTTGCTATAGATTATGGTAATTTAGGATGTTAACTTTGTTAGTTTAATATTAATATATGCTACTACATATATGCATGAATTTTTCTTTGGACTAAATATTTGATTGCATGCTTAATATATGTTTATACATATGTTTTACTTGCTTTTCTAATAGACCAAAACCAATATGAAATGTTCAAATAGAGCTTGCTGCAAACACAAAACAAAAATACACATTTTCCAAAAAAATTTTGAAATTTGGTAGTCTGACATATCACCAGATGGGCGGCCCCCTTAAATTAAAAGGGGCCAGCCACATTTAAGGGGACTGGCCACCTGAACAGTTTTTTACATTGTTTTCTTTTGCATCTTGTGACTTCTTTTTGCTAGTCCCAGCTACCATTTCCCTTAAAAAATAAACTGAATTTAGAATCTAACCATGTATTTTCAAATTAATTCCATATCTAAACATGTTTTCATCCTATAAAATCCCCATATATGTTTAATTCACATTACATCATTCTTCACCCTCATTAAACTCAACCATTTCACCATGTCATCACCAAGAACCACCATCTCCAACAAAGCCAAGAAACAAAAACTTGTCATTATACCACCAAAACAACTCTTCATTGACATTACTAATGAAGATAACACCACTCCATCACCACCACCTCAATGCTCATCTCCTAGTGCTCCTAATGCACCTTCCAAAACACCATCAACTCATGGAACCTCTACCTCCTCCATACCATCACCTTCATCAATCAATGACTATATTAACACACACTTGTCACCTCCACCAAGAATTTCACCACCACCACCCACCATTGAAAATGCATCCCTAGACATCACCCTTTCATTGTCACCCATAACACCTCTTGATGTACACTTCTCCTCATCACCAATCAATCCACCAAACTTCAATCCCATCCCATGGAGCTTACTTGAAGCCCACGGTGATACTTGTCTTTGTTGCATCCACAACCGAACCATCATCTTTGGCCTAAGAGATGAGCTACAATATATGTTTTCATATATTGAAAATTTGTTCCATCAACCACCACCAACATCAACCACACCTCCACCACCACCAACATCAAACACATCTCCTCCACCACCATCATCTCCACCTTCACCATTACTTCCTTCAAACTAAACATGTTTCATGTTTAGAAAATAAAATTATTTCAACCATTTTGATGGCAAGCTCTAGGTGTTACGCCCCTTGAACAAACAGACCAAAAATTTTAAACTTTTCACATAAAAAACATGACTAGACTGACATTCTGTTACTTTTTGATGAGCTGACAAAAATCCTTTGACAATCAGCTCATAAAAGTATTTTTAGACAAAACTAGACTTAATTACCTTCGAAACGACATGTGGTTCAACTCTTGACGACTTATGGGTTTCAAGATATGATTTTTTTTTTTGGAAATCCACAAAACCTGCCGAAATGGGTCAAAATATATAAAGTGTTCCATTTAACCCATAATGTGAACCACTTACACTCTTAACCAAGGAATTACATTACTTTTCATTCTAAAGGTACTTAAACCATCCCATGACTCGTAACATGCCAAAATGGGTCGAATTTGCTAGTAGCCAAACACCCCTTTCCACTAGTACTATGACCTACAAATCCGCAATACAAACATTCGCTAACTACTATAGACTCAAAATGTACAAGATACTTCTATTATAACCACTTCAATTCACATACATGACCATCTAGTTTAAAACCCTTGAGAACGGGTCAAAATGGGTAAAACGACATTATACCAAACACCCCATTTGTACATACACTATAACTAAGTTATTATCAATCCAACATCTTTAACATTACTAAATTCAAGCATGAACATAGACTCATGAACACATATGACCCATAACACAAAATGACCCATGACCATAATTGACCCATAACACAAAATGACCCATGACCATAATTGACCCATATTAACAAAAGTTTACCAAAACACAATAGTAGACTCGTGGGGGCTTCCAACTTTCACGTGCTTGGTCTAAAAGACGATGGTCTCCTAATTTCAACTCCAAACTTCATTTATACGAGCAATCCAACTATGCCTTATCTTTACCTTTACTAGTCTCCCCGGTATTTATAAACACCATCATAAACTATGACGTAAGCAAACGCTTAGTAAGTACAAAGTATGAACAATAATCACAATACAAAATAGGAGCAATTCTATAACACATACATACCTCAATTTAAGCATACAAGCATGCTAACATTAACATATAAAAGCTATGGATACAAGGCTAACTATAACTTGCTCCAAATAACTATAACATATAAAACATCATGACTTCATAACATTAACTATAACAAGTTCACTACTTATGTACTTACCTCAAATCACCAACTATAATTTCTACTTGAATTTGTTATAGGCTAATTTCTACTTGAATTTGTTATAGGCTCCTCCCTTGATTCCTATGAAGGAACTAACATTAATTAGTATCTATTTTAATCATAAGATAGTGAATTAACAACCTTTAACCACTTTCCCCAATTTCCACCAAAAACCCTAATTATCAATTCAACAATTTAAACTTACTTGTTGTAGGTTTATGATCAAATACTCTTAATCTTTTATCTTCTACACATCTTCTTGATCAATTTGATATGAAACCAAGCAATCTCTCTTTTCCCTCTATTTTTCTTTCCTGGAACCGACCTAGGCAAACAACCTCTTGAATTTTCTGGATATCTCTCAAATAATAAGGATAAACTCATTTATATGATTTTAGTTTAGCTATTAGGCAACTTTGGTCCCTAATGAGTGAATCTTCTCATATTAGGTACTAGAACAAGGTTGTTTTAGTGTTAGTTTGGGATTTTGGAAATAATAGTCCCTGATGGGAGAATCCTTTCATATTAGGTACTAGAACAAGGTTGTTCTAGGTCAGTTTGGGATTTTGCAATAATAGTCCCTCAGGTTCTACTTTTCCTATTTGACCACCAAACTTATTTCACTTTAACACATTTGCACTATAACTTATAACTTAACCACTTTTCTTTATAAATACATCCTAACACAATATTATACTATTACTTATAATCATAATAATTTATTATGACACGTATGTAATATAATAATACCTTTTCGGGCTACGGGTGTAACACTAGGAAGACATTAATATTAGAGCTTTGGTTGCTTGTTTGTTTATTTAATTATGTATGCTTGTAAGCCCTTGAGGCATTAGTTTATTGGTTGCTTAATTTTCTTCTATGTGCATCTTGGATGCATTTTATTTGTAACCATGATAACATTTAATAGAAGTGGTAATTTCATGTTCTAGTTGCTTATTTTGCATATATATATATATATATATATATATATATATATATATATATATATATATATATATATATATATATATATATATATATATATATATATAT
>LBNU01024568.1:153157-163536 GCA_014162995.1 Artemisia annua | reverse complement strand
ATATATATATATATATATATATTGCTTGTGCTCTAAATATTTTTTGCAAGCATTCCATATCTCGATTTCTCTTATGACGTCAAAACGAGGGGGAGTATATGTCAAGGGGGAGTTCTACATTCGTCGGGATAACCTTTTTTATGCTAACAAAAAGGGGGAGAAATGATATAAACTCACTAAATACTTGTATATATCTTAATTTTTTGATTTAATAAGTTTAGATTTTGTAATCATCAAAAAGGGGGAGATTGTTGATATTAATAATGCATAAAAACGTTATTAATATTTTTCGATGTCTCTACGTTTTGAAGATCACAAAATGTAAAAACATTAAATGAAAAATTATTACGTAAAAAACTATTTAGTTACAAATATCATTCCATCCAACAAAATCACTTAAGGTATGAATAAACAAATGTCTAATACATTTTATGATCAAAGGGATTTTAAACACTACAAAGTTTATAAAATGTTATAAACATCTTATATATTTTTGAAAAATAATTTTGCTAATTAAAGGAAAATGTTTAAATCATAACAAATATATGAATTCAAATTTTTAACCAAAATCAGTTAGTTTTTCATCAAATAAACTTTCATCAGAAAGAGACAAAAAATATGGCCGTTACAGGAGGGCGGCCCGTTTAATTATAATGTTAGACGATTATTAGACTTGGGTTGTGTTTAGGCCCCGTATGTATTTGGCCCATTGTATCTTATATATACCGAACTTGTGTACAGGAATTATTCATTCAATATACGATCATTATATTATCCTACATGGTATCAACCCTAAACTCGATCCACAGTTTCTACTTCCGGGCTTTTTCACCTTAATTCTGCAAAATTTTTTGTAAGTTTTCGTTTACCAGTTTCTCGACCAAGTGTGTTGTCGAGGTGTGTTTCAATTGTTTGTCGACCAAGGTGTGTTGTCGACCTGTGTTACTGTTCGATCCCTGCCAGTTGCCTTGTTTTGGTATTTGCTTTTTGTTACTTTTAAGGTTGCATACAAATCGTTGGTTATCTTTGTTAACAGTTGACTTGTTTTTCAAGATATATCGAGTACTAATTTATCTGTTTTGTCAATACAAGTGGGATTGGTTGATTAAATAAATAACCCATTACAAATCAGTTCTGAAGGATTTAAATAGTGTTTGTCGTGATTCTGATCGGTAAGGTAATGTATTTTACCTCGTATTGATTATTAATTGGTCGGATTTAATGGGTTGTCTTGCACATGGTTAACCTCCTACTGATTGGCTGTATTAAGGTAATTTATTTATCTCGTATTTTTATCTTTGGCGTCGAAGTGTTTTTATTATTTACGTACCACAAAGGGAGTTGTTATTTTTGTTACCAGTTGACTTGTTTTGGTATTTGCTAACTTACTAGTCCATCCAAACCTATTAACACACCATGACTACATATACAACTCCCCAACACCGGTTCTCACTTTATCGGATAAAGTTATGGCTATGAATCACCTAACCACTTTTGTTCCCATCAAACTTGATGTTGATGAGATGAATTACTCTCAATGGGTGTATTATTTATCTTACCTTTGTCATGGCTATGGCATCTTGGACCATCTTGTTGATCCACCCGAGTCCTTCTCTACTACACCTTCTTCACCCCCAACTAGGGATCCGGAATGGCTAAAGGTTGATTTTATTATTCAGTCTTGGATCTTTTCCACACTTGTTAGTGAATCTTCAAAAGTGGTTGGTTATTCTTAATCCCCAAACTGCCAAAGAGGTATGGGTGTCCCTTGCAACGATTTTTCAAGACAATAAACGCCCAAGAGCTATGGCTTTGAAGGCGGAGCTACGGAATTTGAAGCTTGGGGACTTAATAATTGATGCACACTTTCAAAAAAATTGAGTCAATTGCTTCAGTGTTGAATGGTCTTGGTTCTCCTCTTAGCAATGACAATATTGTTACGTTTGCACTTAAAGGCTTGCCAAACACGTATGATGTGATTTCTATAGTGATTACTAGTAGGGAATGTTAGGATCACGTTTCACGTTATCTCTCAAGTCTCGGTCATTTCCATAATATGTAATAGGTTGCTTTGTTATTTAAGTTATTTATCTTATAAGTGTAAGTCCACTAAGCGTCCAATGGGCCTTAGAAGCCCATGATTTAGAGAGAAAGGGAGGAAGGAAGTGTTGCCCTATTCCTCACCTATAAATAGGAGCTTATGTAAACTCTTACACTTGTTGGTTTATTTGATATCTTTACTAAACTATTGTCATATTGTTTCTCATATCATTTAGATCAACCAAATCTATTTCTTATCTCATTTCTTACATAATCAATACTTGTGTTTACAATATGGTGACCTAACAAGTGGTATCAATCGCTAGAAGAGGGTATTCTTTTTGTTTTTGAATTCGTACTCATCAAATCCTTGGTTTTAATCTCGTTATTTTTGTTAAAATTCAAATCTTTTGCTTGTTTTTTGATTTCTAACACGCCTTTACTTCTAAACTTGTGTTACAAATCATTAAAAACAAAAAATTTCAACCTTTTTCTTCAAAAATACAAGATTCGAAACTTTGTACTATTTTTCGAGAACTTTCAAATTTTTAAAAAATTTGTAAAGTTTGCAAATTTCTTTAAGATTTCATCATTTTAAAGCTAGTTGTACAAGAATCTTGGATTAAAAATTCGTTCTTGGTGTGCTTTATTCAAAAACAAAATTTTGGCCTTTTATCGAGAACATAAGAACCTAAACTTTCGAGAACACGAATTGTTGCTCCATAAGTGTTATCGTTGCTTACTCAGTGCTTTTCTCTCTTGTATAAGAAAGAAAACACTTCGACTCGTTGGATATTTTCGTTATTGTATAATCTTGAAAATTTTGGACACTTTTTCGAAATCCTGAAAACTTTCGAGAACCTCACATATTTTTCGAAATCATATTCTGTTTTCGAAATCTTGTGAACTTTTCGAAATCATTTTCAAATTTTTCGAGAACACTTTTGATCTCCATAGTTACTGTCTTCTCGATAATTGTCTCATACCTTTCTCGATAATTTTCATTTTTTCCAGAACAATCTGAGTTATCGAGATCACACAAAACTTTCGAGATCACACCCAAANTGCAGTGAATCTTCAAAAGTGGTTGGTTATTCTTAATCCCCAAACTGCCAAAGAGGTGTGGGTGTCCCTTGCAACGATTTTTCAAGACAATAAACGCCCAAGAGCTATGGCTTTGAAGGCGGAGCTACGGAATTTGAAGCTTGGGGACTTAATAATTGATGCATACTTTCAGAGAATTGAGTCAATTGCTTCAGTGTTAAATGGTCTTGGTTCTCCTCTTAGCAATGACAATATTGTTACGTTTGCACTTGAAGGCTTGCCAATACGTATGATGTGATTTCTATAGTGATTACTAGTAGGGAATGTTAGGATCACGTTTCACGTTATCTCTCAAGTCTCGGTCATTTCCATAATATGTAATAGGTTGCTTTGTTATTTAAGTTATTTATCTTATAAGTGTAAGTCCACTAAACGTCCAATGGGCCTTAGAAGCCCATGATTTAGAGAGAAAGGGAGGAAGGAAGTGTTGCCCTATTCCTCACCTATAAATTGGAGCTTATGTAAACTCTTACACTTGTTGGTTTATTTGATATCTTTACTAAACTATTGTCATATTGCTTCTCATATCATTTAGATCAACCAAATCTATTTCTTATCTTATTTCTTACATAATCAATACTTGTGTTTACAATATGGTGACCTAACAAGTGGTATCAATCGCTAGAAGAGGGTATTCTTTTTGTTTTTGAATTCGTACGCATCAAATCCTTGGTTTTAATCTCGTTATTTTTGTTAAAAGTTCAAATCTTTTGCTTGTTTTTTGATTTCTAACACACCTTTACTTCTAAACTTGTGTTACAAATCATTACAAACAAAAAATTTCAACCTTTTTCTTCAAAAATACAAGATTCGAAACTTTGTACTATTTTTGAGAACTTTCAAATTTTTAAAAAATTTGTAAAGTTTGCAAATTTCTTTAAGATTTCTTCATTTTGAAGCTAGTTGCACAAGAATCTTGGATTAAAAATTTGTTCTTGGTGTGCTTTATTCAAAAACAAAATTTTGGCCTTTTATCGAGAACATAAGAACCTAAACTTTCGAGAAAACGAATTGTTGCTCCATAAGTGTTATCGTTGCTTACTCAGTGCTTTTCTCTCTTGTATAAGAAAGAAAACACTTCGACTCGTTGGATATTTTCGTTATTGTATAATCTCGAAAATTTTGGACACTTTTTCAAAATCCTGAAAACTTTCGAGAACCTCACATATTTTTTGAAATCATATTCTATTTTCGAAATCTTGTGAACTTTTCGAAATCATTTTCCAATTTTTCGAGAACACTTTTGATCTCCATAGTTACTGTCTTCTCGATAATTGTCTCATACCTTTCTCGATAATTTTCATTTTTTCGAGAACAATCTGAGTTATCGAGATCACACAAAACTTTCGAGATCACACCCAAAGTTTCGAGAACACCTGGACTTTAACTGCTTTTCGATAATTTCAACATACTAAGTTTCGAGAACACACTTGTGATAGTTTTCGAGAATTGGCTTACCATTAATACCTTCTACAAGATCCATTTACACACAAGTCTTCAATCATGTATCAACTACCGTACTCAAACTCTCCTTATCAACAACGTCAATGCTTCGACGTTCGTCATGTCTTGCTATTTGGAAATGAAACAAGACCTCCTATGCTGTTACCTGGAACATACACTGATTGGAAACGAAGATTCTTACAATGGGTCAACGGTCGTCCACAAGCTGATCTCATTCTGAAATCCATTCACGATGGACCATATCAAATGAAATTCATTGCTGACTCAACAGGGTTCATTCAACTTCAAACTAATGAAGATCTGACTGGTTCTGACCTTGCTCAATATGATGCTGATCAACAAGCTGTACGGTTCATTACACTAGGTCTTCCTAATTCCATCTACTCAAAGTTGGACTTTGACGCCAGTGCTCATGCAATGTGGAAACGTCTTGAACTCATGCATCGGTCACAACATAATCACAAACTCATAATGAATCGGCTACTACAGTCATGTTTACAGAGAAAGTTCTTGAAGACCATTCTCCCTGCTCCACCATCTACAGCAACTACCCATGGATCACTAACCTTCACCAACAATGGTTTTGCTTTCACTCATCCAAATGAGCCAGAGCCCATTGTAATTCCAGAATATCATCCTGTCACAATTCATGCTCATCAGCAATCGCTTCTGCAAAACCTTGTGAAGCTTGGAGAAGCAGATACTACACACGATGGGATAACATCAGCATGTTCTAAACTAAAACCTCGTAGAAGTGCATATTACCTGCAAGCCTATCTCTCGGCTCTTCAAGATGAAACAGGCGAATCTATTCCTGAGAGTGATCACAACGTGACAACCAACACTCCTCATGCTCCTGAGATGGATGACTCAGATGGAAATGGTGATATGATACTGATGGCTGACATGCAGGAACTCCAGGTAAGTGATTCGAACCTAGTCTATGACACTGATGATCTGTATCAGGTATATGATCCTAACACATTCCTAATACATGATATTGCTTCTCCTTCTGCTTCTGCATCAGACGAGGAACAAGCTGTTCAATATGATTCCATGTTACCTACTCACGTAAACGATCAAATGTCCACAGTGGTCCTATTTGATGATTATGATCAAATAAACCCAGTTGTTACATTTGACGAATCCATTACGTCTATCGCACATGATAACAATGATCAAATTGAACAACATGAACCTTTGACTGATCCAGATTCAGAACTGAGAATCTTACTTATGACTAGCCAAAATCAGAATATCCAGTGTCAAGCACTGAATGCAAAGTTGAAAGAAAAGAATGTTGCATTAACACGGGAACTTGAGCATTGTAAATCACAACTCAGAAATTTTGAAATAAAAGCAGATCAGGAAACAAGTTTGGACATCATCTCTCAAAACAACAAAGATTTACAAAAGAAACTAAGCATGTTAACTGAATCTACTTTATTTCGATACTTCAAAACATTCACGGAAGAAATTCCATTTTTGGAAAATGCTATTGAACGAAATTCTGAAATCACTGTCGCCAATTTTCTTTCCCCTCATGCAAAAGAAAAAAGGGAAATGTTTCAAAAACAATTTTCTCCTCATCTTCAACGTCTGCATTCTTATGCTAAGAACTGGGAACAGGAACTTCACAAGGAAGTTAAAACCATAATAAATGTTTTTCAAGCAAGTGAACAATCAATTTCAAAGCAACAACGTCGAAACAAATTTTTACAAAAAGAAGTTGATCGACTCTTAGAACATGTTCTTAGTGCTGATATAATATATGTGGTTATGAATTCTCTTTATGAATCTGGTACTTCTATGCTTGTTGATGATCACTGTGATGATATTGAATTGTTGTCTAAACAACTTGAGACATTAAAATGTGAAAATGAGAATCTCCGACAACACAACGATGATGTGCAAAACAAACTTTCAAATGAGATTTTCCAACTGAACAAAAAGCTTGAATGGTGTCAAAACCAATGTCTTGATTTCGAACTGGAATTGCAAAGTCTTAAAACTTCAACATCTTTTCAAAATGAAAATGAGGAATTAAAAAGTCAAATTTCAAAATATGAAAAGGAAATTGCAGAATTGCAAGAAGTTACAGACTATTGGCAAAAAAGTCGAGATGATTATTTTTATTCAAATAGAAAACTTGACAGTGAAATTAAAGACAAAAAGCACATCATCATTGAGTTAAAAGAGAAAATACGTGAACTTGAAAAAGGAAAGTGTGCCAACACAAAAGTAGTTGCACCAGGAATGTACTCCTTAGACATAACCACTGTAGAACAAAACACTCAGAATTCTAATTTGGATCCTTCCACTTCTACAGGAATAGTTTCCACTCCTAGCGTTAGCAGATCCAAGCGTAAACGTATCAAAAGGAAGAATAGGATTTTACAACGTAGAAGAGAGACCCTAGAACCCTCTGAAGTAGAAGACCACCTCAGGACTTTGAACAAAACTCATGTTGCACTAGATTTAGATTCTAATTTGGCAAATTGTAATCCTAATCTTTGTGTAACGAATGATGAACCTTTAAATGCTTTGAATGTTAATGCTTCATGTGTGTTTTGTCGTAATAGTATGTTATCTGGTGATCATTCTAAATGTGTTGCAAATTCTCTATTATCTCGTCATAAGAAACGTATATCTGGCAGAAAATCTAGGCCCACTACTGCTTCTAAATCTGTGCTAGGACTTATGCCAAGTGTAGTTTCTAAGAATGATGTAGTTACCCCTGTAGTTGCGAACAATACTCCTAGGAACATGCCATCACTTAGCGAATTCACTAAGAAGAAAGCACGATATAGTTGGTATTGGCAACGTTGGTTACAAAGAACACATAACTTTAAATGGATTCCTAAAATTGTTAATCTGTGTGCTTCTAACTCAACGGAACCCACAACTTCTTTGGGTTCCACCCTTACCATTGTTCCATCGTCGTCTCCTTTGTGTGATGCAGGTGGTTCAAATTGTTCTCTGGATTGTTGATAGCGGATGCACCCGACACATGACAGGCAATCTGATGCGCGTGGATTGCAACACGCACTACGTTTTACCTCTCGAGGGATCTCGAGAAGCTTGCAATCCCCACCAGGCAGTGTACCTGACCAATGTAGTATAGTGTAGTGGCAAGTACCGGGGGATTGATCGTTCTCTGCGGGAATAGTGTCGTTNACAGGAACTTCACAAGGAAATTAAAACCATAATAAATGTTTTTCAAGAAAGTGAACAATCAATTTCAAAGCAACAACGTCGAAACAAATTTTTACAAAAAGAAGCTGATCGACTCTTGGAACATGTTCTTAGTGCTGATATAATATCTGTGGTTATGAATTCTCTTTATGAATCTGGTACTTGTATGCTAGTTGATGATCACTGTGATGATATTGAATTGTTGTCTAAAAAACTTGAGACATTAAAATGTGAAAATGAGAATCTCCGACAACACAACGATGATGTGCAAAACAAACTTTCAAATGAGATTTTCCAACTGAACAAAAAGCTTGAATGGTGTCAAAACCAAAGTCTTGATTTCGAACTGGAATTGCAAATTCTTAAAACTTCAATATCTTTTCAAAATGAAAATGAGGAATTAAAAAGTCAAATTTCAAAATATGAAAAGGAAATTGCAGAATTGCAAGAAGTTACAGACTATTGGCAAAAAAGTCGAGATGATTATTTTTATTCAAATAGAAAACTTGACAGTGAAATTCAAGACAAAAAGCACATCATCATTGAGTTAAAAGAGAAAATACGTGAACTTGAAAAAGGAAAGTGTGCCAACACAAAAGTAGTTGCACCAGGAATGTACTCCTTAGACATAACCACTGTAGAACAAAACACTCAGAATTATAATTTGGATCCTTCCACTTCTACAGGAATAGTTTCCACTCCTAGCGTTAGCAGATCCAAGCGTAAACGTATCAAAAGGAAGAATAGGATTTTGCAACGTAGAAGAGAGACACTAGAACCCTCTGAAGTAGAAGACCACCTTAGGACTTTGAACAAAACTCATCTTGCACTAGATTTAGATTCTAATTTGGCAAATTGTAATCCTAATCTTTGTGTAACGAATGATGAACCTTTAAATGCTTTGAATGTTAATGCTTCATGTGTGTTTTGTCGTAATAGTATGTTATCTGGTGATCATTCTAAATGTGTTGCAAATTCTCTTTTATCTCGTCATAAGAAACGTATATCTGGCAGAAAATCTAGGCCCACTACTGCTTCTAAATCTGTGCTAGGACTTATGCCAAGTGTAGTTTCTAAGAATGATGTAGTTACCCCTGTAGTTGCGAACAATACTCCTAGGAACATGCCATCACTTAGCGAATTCACTAAGAAGAAAGCACGATATAGTTGGTATTGGCAACGTTGGTTACAAAGAACACATAACTTTAAATGGATTCCTAAAATTGTTAATCTGTGTGCTTCTAACTCAACGGAACCACCCTTACCATTGTTCCATCGTCGTCTCCTTTGTGTGATGCAGGTGGTTCAAATTGTTCTCTGGATTGTTGATAGCGGATGCACCCGACACATGACAGGCAATCTAAAACTGTTAAGAAACTTTGTCTCAAAGTTCATTGGTACTGTCAGATTCGGGAATGATCATTTCGCTGCTATTATGGGATATCGGGACTATGTCACTGGGAATATTGAAATTAGTCGTGTGTATTACGTCGAAGGCCTCGGTCACAACCTCTTCTCAGTCGGTCAATTTTGTGATGGGGATTTGGAAGTCGCATTTCGGGAGAAAACTTGTTTTGTTCGTGATTTACAAGGAAATGATCTCATGTCAGGCACTCGTGGAAACAGTCTTTATACCATCTCAATGTCAGACATGATTGCTTCTTCTCCCATCTGTCTACTATCAAAGGCTGAATCGACAAAATCCTGGTTATGGCACAAACGCATGTCGCATCTCAACTTCAAAACTATGGCTGATCTTGCTCGCCATAAACTAGTTGACGGTCTTCCAAGATATAGATATGCAAAAGATCACTTATGTCCCGCTTGTGAACAAGGTAAGAGCAAACGTGCACATCTCAGTTCAAAACCAAAACCTAGTACTGATCATGTTCTTCAATTTCCTCATATGGATTTGTGTGGCCCAATGCGAGTACAAACGATTAATGGGAAACGGTATATTCTTGTGATTGTCGACGACTTCTCCAAATGGACTTGGGTCTATTTTCTTCGAAGCAAAGATCAAGCTCCAGCAATGATAATCACCTTTCTCACGAAAATTCAGGTTCAACTTCGCAACACAGTCAGAATAGTAAGAACGGATAATGGAACCGAATTCAAGAATCAAACTCTTCGTGATTATTTTGAGAAAGTTGGAATTCTACATCAAACATCGATTGCACGGACTCCCGAACAAAATGGAGTGGTCGAAAGACGTAACAGAACGTTAGTGAAAGCCGCACGAACGATGCTTATTAATGCTCAATTACCAGATTATCTATGGGCTGAAGCCGTCTCAACTGCATGTTACACCCAAAATCGTTGTATGATCAATAAACGTCACAAAGTCACACCATATGAAATTGTTCACAAACGCAAGCCTAACATTCAACACTTTCATGTATTTGGTGCTCTATGCTATCCAAATAATGATCGTGATGATCTTGGTAAACTTAAAGCAAAGGTTGACGTAGGCATCTTCATTGGATATTAAGAAACTATAAGGGATTTCGAATCTACAACCGTCGTACTAGGGAGATTCAGGAGACTATTCATGCTAATTTCGATGAGCTCACAGA
>LBNU01024568.1:98634-117809 GCA_014162995.1 Artemisia annua | reverse complement strand
CAAGAATTAATCAAGCCCTTTATTCCACGGTATATAATGTGATTGTGAATTAGATATCAATGTGAATTGATTTCCATCATGATAACGGAAGTTTTCTTTGATTAAATACTTTTTTTATTTTAAAATTGGCTGGTCGTTGATTCTAGTCATTCTACCATACATGATGTTTATATTGTTAATAGGTTCTTATATGATGTCATTTAGGTAGAAAAAAGAAACATTGTAACTCAAATGAAACTGACTATTAATGAATGATTAATGTATTGGAGGACATCTATATTTTTATATCATTGTGGCGTTGTTTGTCAATGCGGCGTTGTTTGTCAAATTACTTTTTAATGACCTGATAGGTATCAACTGATTATTTGGTTCACAAAATACTTTCTATTTAGCACAAAAGTAAACTATGTTTTCATGTATCAAATGGTTCTAGTAGGGGGAACAATATCAATTTGAGGAAGAAGAGGGTACGATAGTCATCTTATATATTGTTTTAAGTGAAACAAATAAAAATAGGTAAATATGATATTATGAGTGTTTAAATGGGTATATTTGATATTTAGGAATTGGGTTGGATATATACGAAATTAATGAAGTTTTGAACGGGATATATGAAATTCACCCAGTAAGTCTGATATTTGTAACAAAACTTACCAACTGGGTAGACAACCCGGCCAGTCACTTACCAAAAAAAAAATTGCCGTGAAACAATATATGGTATAAGTTTTGTTAATAACCATTTCTATTTGATTATGCAAATTACAATAGTACTCACATCACAACCTTTTTTAAAAGACCAATGTATTACTTACAATTAACAAATTTTTTTACGTAAGCTTAGTAATTTAGCTATGGGTCATCTATACTACATATAAAGCATGGATGACTCTCTTACCAAAATTTTAAAACTTACAAGAAATTAAGCATAGTTTACAACACTTTAATGCACACAATTTTCAGACTTACAACAAAATAAGCATAGTGTACAACAAAATAAGCATGGTGTAATTTTCAGACTTACAACATTAATGCTATTAAAGTGGTCAATGTTATTAATGACTATAATGACTACTACTTACAAGAAAAAAAAACATAGTGTACAACACTCTAATGCACATATTTTCAGACGTACAAGACAAGAAGCATAGTGTACAACAAAACACCACATTAATGCTATTTAGTGTAGTCAATTAATTAACTGGTCAATAAATACAATTAATACAGTTATTAAAACACCTCTTACATAAGAAATACAAATTATCAAGCATATTGTACAACCAAATTAAACACAATTCAGCATTAAATTTCACTAATACAAATAATAAAGCACATCCTAACTACCTATAATGTAAAAATGGTCAACCTTGAAAGTGAACTCTTGAAACTTTGGTCAATCTTGAAATCTTGAAATATTGGCTACACATTTAAATGATATTAAAGGAAATGTTGAAAATGTTAGTCACCAATGCAAATGGAATTAACCAGGTGGAGATATACAACAATGCAAATCACATTTTTTAGGAAACATGCAAATAGGAAACATATTTCATATTAATGGGAGATATGTCATATTAATGTAGATATTACAAATTAATGGAGATGCAAATTACAAATAGGAAACATGCAAATAGGAAACATTATTTCATGCAAACGGAATGTCAATGCAAAAAAAATTATATAAGCGGGAAAATTACATATTAATTAATGGACATGCAAAATTACATAATTTCGTCGGTTTAATCTTAATGGAAACATTGAAACACTTTTAGAAAAGTTGACTTGAGAGAGAAGTTGAAACTTCTCTATACCTCCTTATAAAAGCCTAACACACAAAGGGAAAAACACACTGATCCCCATTTTCTAACTTTTTCTCTAAAACACAAACACACATTCATCTCAGTCTCAAAATACATACATGCTATTATGGAGTATTATTTTCATAAATATTTGGATTATTAGGGAATCCAATGCTAAAAAAATATGCGTTTTTCTTTTTTTTTTAATGGTTTTGTTATACATGGGCAGGGCAATATTTGTAAGTACTTTTGGTTGGTAGTTGAAAGTTGAGTCGTATATGGGCAGAGCAATAACCGAATGTCTACAATGCATTTGTGTATTTGTAGTGTAGCTACACATTTAAAAAATACTAATATTTTTGAAAAATTTATGTAATGAGGCAATGTTTTGAAAACCGGGTTTCAAATCGACCCGGTCGAGTCACCGGGCACCGGGTCAACCGGTTCGACCGCCGGGTCAACCCGGTTTTCAATTTATTATTTTTGTTATTTTTTCGACCGGGTCAACCGGTTCGACCGCCGGGTCAACCGATTCGACCACCGGGTCAACCCGGGTTATTATTAAAAAAATTTGAAAAAACGAAACCCGACCGGGTTTCACGGCGGGTCTAACCGGTTATCCCGGTTTTAGAAACCCGGGTTTATTTGACCCTTTTTTTTTGCTGAAACCGGTCGAACCGGTTAACCCGGCCGGGTCCACCCGGGTTTCAAAACACTGTAATGAGGTAAATAAATAAGGCCAATGACTTGCAAACGAGGACAATTAAATGATGAAAAATTGACTACGGTTTTTGAACAACTAGAAATAGGATTCACTAAACCTCTAATAAAGTTGACTTTGTATGAAAAACCAAATTTTAGAAAAGGCTGTGATAGTAGAAGGATATCTAACACTTTTATTGACACATTCATACTATCTCATTTGAAATTCAAATATTTATAAATTTGTTAAAGGAGTTAAGTGGCTTTGTTTAGTTATATTTTCTATCTGTTTCACTAAATGTTTTTATGTGTTTTTTTAATACCTTTTAAACATTTTTCTTTGAGTTGAATTATCGCATATTACAGCTTTTTGCAATTACATTTTGATTGTTTTATGTTTTATGTATAACGTTACATAAAATACTTAACCACAATATCACACCTATAACTATTTGCCGCTAGAAAATCCGTTGCTATGCACGGGTACTCGTCTAGTTATACAAATATTCAAGCCCGAACGGGCAACGGACCAAATAGGCTTGAGCCCGAACGGGTTCGAGCCCGAACGGGCACGGGCTATACGAAATTCTTGATATCCGTAAATTTATTGTCAAAAAGAACATAATAAACTAAAATACATGATTCACCAAAAAAAAATATTTTAGGGTATCTGCCGCCGCAGCGCGCGGGTACGCTGCTAGTAATTGAATAAATTGTTGTTGCCCGTAAAGTCTCGGTGATAGTTTGATTGATAGATGAATAGTTTTATATTTAATCATAGGGAAATCATTCTTTGTATCTAGAAACATTGATATATAGGGCTATGATTTTTTAAAATGTAAGCATCTAAGCAAGATGAAAAAAGAGGATTTGCATTCATCGTTTGGCAAAAACACAATATCATGCTATGAGGTTACTGATCTTAAAATGGGACTTTCAGGGTCTTACGTACCAAGTCTCTTCTTGGGTCCCATTAGCCTCCACAATCCAACAATCTCCCACTTGGAGACTCCAAATGCTCTCCATCCAGTAATTCAAGTAAACCTTCATCATCATCCCTTCAATAATGTCTTCGTTCCAACCTCTCTGTACAGCCGAACCTACAGGACTCGCTCAACTAACTAAATGCAGAGTTAGGCAACTTTCAGTATAAGATATCATGAATAACCCCGATAACATATTCACTCTCTAGTTCAAACCACCTTCTCAGTTATTGAGAAGGCACACCAAAAGCACACTGGGCTCCGACTACAGAATTCTTTAGAGAAAACTATCTTCGGCTTGCTGATCTTTTTCGTATCTGATTCTGCCACCAACACTTCATCAAAACCAACATACCCATCCGTACAGAGTTTCAACGTACGCTAGACCTTCCTTCCCAGCAATCAAAAGAACCTCCAATAGTGCTTTGCGGATGTACTAATCTAGGTTAACATGTCAGAACGCCTTCACACCCTTGAACATTCACTTCATAAACTTTGCTTTCCCATTGGTAACCTGACCAAAACCACATACGTCTGATTTTCCCAGTGAACTCATCTCAAAGATAGTCAACTCCACTGTACGGATACTTTAATTTGCTTCAGTCACAAATCATGGCTCCATGAGAAAAATTTTAGTTCACTATCATTGGTCAGCTGCAAGATAACTTGCTATTAGAGAGTTTTATACAAAGACTCGAATGCTTGTACCCGAAGCTTACCAGATCTGTAACAGAGACTGAAAATTTGTCTACAGAGCTTCCTACTGGTTCCAAAGCTCCCACTAGCTTCGACAGTTCCCCGGTTCTTGAACCTCTACTAGTTCCCGAACTCTAAACAATAAACGAAAGCACGCCAGAACTTACTAAATCTAACACTTGAAGTTCCCGTGTCCAATTTTTAGGGATTTCTACTCACAAAGCCTCTAGCGAAACCTCTTACAGAATCACTGAAAGAGTCCCTCACGAAGCCTCTCACCGAGCCTTTTACAGAGCCTCTCACTAATAGAGTTCGACCTTTCAACCTCCCAATTGACACCTTTTGTTAAATTCCCGCTCGACAATTCTATCACCCGAATCATTCCGACACTGGAATCTCAACCTAGTACAAGGGCTCCTGATTTAATACGCGAGCAATAACCTGACCACCTACCACATTTGATCAAACAAAGCCTACATGATACCCTTCATCGTCCAACTTCCCCACAAAGGTTAAATTCCTCTTTGGAATCATAACAAAGCCTCCAAATCTTCATGATCCAAACAGTAACAGAGGTAGTCTTGAGGACCATGTCCTCAATACCCGCAACAAGAACCTTCACAACTGCCTCCAGCACCTTCCAAGAGCGAAACTTGTAGTTTTTCATCAATCCCATGCACGGGGCCACACGGAATGATACAACCGAAATATAAAACAGGGATTTACAATATTGCTCTCCACAACCCTCTGTATCTTCATAACCATCTCTGATAACCTTTACATCAACAGGCTTCATGATCGCAGCCTACAATGGCTTCGTAATCACAGCCTAACACTCTGTTATGCCGTTATTGTAAACAATTCCAATATGTGTCGTTCCAATTCTTCTTCCATGACGCTATCATTCTGTAACCTAGCCTATATCAAGTACCCAAGTAATCCTTAGTCCCTCTCTGCAACCTACACATACAACCCAAGTAGTCCAAGGTCCGCCTCTATGACAATCTGACTAGTAGAGCCTCTGTTAAGCTTGCAGAGCCTCCTCCAGACTTGCAGAGCCTAACAGCCATAATACACCATCAACCTCAATCTTAGATCTATTCTTCCGCCTTCTGCCATTGCTCTCATCATACTTGTAACACCCTAGGCAAATCCCACATCGGTTGTGGCTTGGAGTGATGCTGGGATATAAGAATAACATACGCCTTATAAGATACAACGCGTTTTGTAGTCTAATAGTATGGATAACATACAGTTAAGTGTGCTCGTGTGAGAGCACAACTGGCATGGGTGACATGTTAGGAAGTTGGGCCACAAAAGCAAAACCGTGAGTCGTTAAGACAAAGCGGACAATATTGTGGTCTTACTAAGGCGGGATGTTACAAGTTGGTATCAGAGCCACTCCAGAGCCGTTCGGGATGGTGGGGCAAACCTCATCGAGGACGATGAGTCCCTAGGGGGGTGAAGTGTAACACCCTAGGCAAATCCCACATCGGATGTGGCTTGGAGTGATGCTGGGATATAAGAATAGCATACGCCTTATAAGACACAACGCATTTTGTAGTTTAATGGTATGGATAACATACAGTTAAGCATGCTCGTGTGAGAGCACAACTGCCATGGGTGACATGTCGGGAAGTTGGGCCACCAAAGCAAAACCGTGAGTCGTTAAGACAAAGCGGACTATCTTGTGGTCTTACTAAGATGGGATGTTACAATACTCGAACGTGACTCTAATACCACTTGTTGAGAGAAGCCACGATCCCACCATAACACTCTAGCAAGCTCAGAAACCCTATGAGATATCACTTTATAAGAATATGAGCCTAAACAAAACAACCGTGTAAGCGTACACAGTCAAACACGCGAACACCTCGTGTAACCACCACCGTACAATAAATAGAGCATAATCAGAAGCTACAAGATCACAAGAAACACAAGAACAATTACGACACAATAATTTATAGTTGTTCCCACTAGGGCCGAGCAAATCCACCCGAAAACTGACCCAAACCAACAAACCGACTGAAACCGGTCTGAACCGAATCGACCTTTTTCGGTTTTGTATATTTATTTCGGTTTTGGTTCGGTTTCGGTTCGATTCAGTTTTTGTCGTTTTTCGGTTCGAAACCTGAAAATCGACCCAAACTGAGTTATTCAGTTTGGTTTCGGTTTTAATATCTATTTCTCAGTTCGGTTCTCGGTTTGAGTTTTTTCCTTTTTCGGTTTTTGGGTCGGGTCGGTTTTTTTCGGTTCGGGCCGGTTTTGACCTGATGCTCACCCCTAGTTCCCACGATCTAGGTGATCGTGGTTAGTCCACTCTTGAACGAGAGAGAGTATTATTTAACTTTGTGTTGCACATGCTTTGTGCCGAATTGCACAGAGTACAAACTCTAACACATAAATACTGAGGTTTACAATTACATATGAGATCTATATATATAGGATTAGACAACTAAGCACTAACTTTCTTCACAAGATAAGAATCTTAGGCTTCAACTAAGCCCTAACTTTCTCCTGTCGAAGCCCAACAAAGTCTTCTAGGGTTCCATTAGCCTCCAGAATCCAACACAAGTCTTATTCAAAATCACTTTCATCCAAGAAATGAAAGACAAAAAGAATTGGACCCCAAGATAGCTAAGGCAACCACCACAACGAGGATAGCTTATTGGGACTTACGGACCATAGATATCTACACCAAATGTTAAAAATTCTTCGCCCACACACTTTAATTACCCAACTAAAAGAAACATGATTGAAACAGGCTGGTGGGTTTCATTCACACGCATATTATTCGAAATATATTAATGTTAATTAAACTTAAACTTATAATTAAGATATTTTGTTGTACATTTCAAGTTTTATCATTTGATAGTGTACATATCCACTCGTTGAGGTATATGTACATAAGCATGCATTTAGAAATGTTGTATATATACCTTAATTTATTGGTTAAATAACAAATTTATCAATTAATTGGGTTATAGGTTATAATCGCTAGTAACTTTTCTATCCACACTTTAAAAATATGTGCAAAACTTTTCTAGTCTATTAACACTTAATTATGTATAAAAGATGGCTACATTTGTAAATGTGAAAAAAATTTGTAAATAGATTTTCGTTTTCCATACATATAATTGTATAAAAAAATCACACATTTAAGTGCGGAGAAATATAGAAATGTTCACACTTATAGTTGTTGAAGTTATTTGTAACACTAAATTTCTCAACATTTTCTTAAGTGTGGAGAAATTGGGCATTACAATTATTTTCCACACTTAGGAGTGTGGCGAAACATTACACTTAATATAGTAAACTTCTTTTGATACATTTAAAAGTGTAAAATTCTATCGTTTTATAATTTTTTCACACTTATTGTTGTAAATAATGTTTTCATGCTATTAAGAGTTAATAAACTAATAAAGTTTTACATACTTTTTAGAGTGTGTAGATTGTACTATTTTTTGAGTTCTTAAGTAATAGATATATTAGTTGAAAAAAAATCGTATTAAGCTTGACGCTCAAAGTAATAATATATAACGTGTAAACATAGAAAATTGTAAATTAATTCTTGCGGTATATAATTAATAATATATGGCATTGCTTATATAAATTACGATATTCAAAAATTACACATATTCGTGCTTTATAATCATATAAAATCATCGTACTTTGACATATACAATTCTTTAGAGGGTTTTATGTCCATCTCTCAATTTTTTTAGCATTTATGTTGTCATAGTTTGTCTTAATCATCCATTAAATCAACATTTCGGCTCTTTCTGTATTTGCATAAGAATCATGTGGTTCCTACAATAAGTAGGTCCCGTGACACGACATTGTATGTTTACTACAGTACAATTTTTATTTTGTGTATCTAACTTTTTAAATTGAGAGATGGACATAAAACCCTCTGAACATGAAAAAACCTCGATCTTACATTTCTCTATCAACATTTTCAGAAATGTAGAAACACATGACCAATAAATAATGTCACTGGTCCAGTCTGACAGAAGTATTTTGTTTTCTGTTTTAGTTTTATTGAAGATTCACATGGAAAGTGTCCTACCTTTTATTCATAGAATAGATGTGAATAAGTTGTTTTTGTTTGGTTTGGTTCTGTTCGCAATCATAAACGTACTACTCATTCTTAATTGGTCTTGATTTCACGACATCCAGTCACAATCATAAATGTACTACTTGTTTGATTAGCTGCACGATAACTGATGCTAAACCGGGTGCTAGCATAACTGAATCAAACCTACGAAGGTCGTTGGTTTGATTGGCTTATGGAGTTTAGGCAGAACTGGCAACATAGATTAGTTGAGTATAATCTGATTAACGAGTAATTTTTAGCATGGCTGGGACGTTAGATTCACTCATAAAACTTTTACGACGATAATAATCTTACTTTCTTTTGACTTTTTAGACATGTTCAACCCATTTTATTTATTCATTTGAAGTTTTTTTTTTTTTGTTTTTTGTTTTTTTTCCATGTAACTCGTTTAAAGTACAATTCAGCTTAAACCAAAATTTAAAGTAAAAGTTCTGTGGTTTGAAGTCAGGAAAGAATCTGATATATTAACGCAATACATTTTGTTTGTCATAATACCATTTTAGGATTTACCCTACTGAGGATGCAATATGATTTTAAGTTTCTGTTACAGTAACTAAATGAGATCTAAATATATATAATTAGGTGACAAGAGAAAGGGATCATTGGAAGTAGTTCACAAACATGGACCATGTTCTAAGTTCAGTGAAGACGTAATAAAACCATTGACTTCGGAAGAAATCTTTACCAATGATGAATCGAGAGTTCATTCGATCAGGGCTAGGTTAACCTTCAACAAAGGGAAAAAGGATACACAGGGCTCCAAAGTCACTCTCCCTGCAAAATCCGGAGAAATCATCGGATCGGGTAATTACTTTGTGACTGTTGGATTAGGTACACCAAAAAAAGACTTGTCACTCACTTTCGATACAGGAAGTGATCTTACTTGGACCCAATGCCAACCATGTGCCAGGTCATGCTATAGCCAACAAGAACCCATATTTGCACCATCTGCATCAACCACCTATAAGAATATTTCATGCACTTCGACTGAATGTTCAAGTCTCACTTCTGCAACCGGGAACACACCAGGATGCAGCTCATCGACATGTGTTTATGGTATTCAATATGGAGACCGATCTTTCACGGTTGGATTTTTTGCAACGGATAAGCTTACCTTGACTTCGAACGACGTAATTGATAATTTTTATTTTGGGTGTGGGCAAAACAACCAAGGACTCTTCAGTGGTGCTGCAGGGTTAATAGGACTTGGGCGAGACAAGCTATCCATAGTGTCACAGGCCGCTAAGAAATATGGGAAAGTTTTCTCTTATTGTCTCCCATCAACAGCTAGCTCTACAGGCTACTTAACATTCGGAAGTAGTGGGGTTGCTAGTGGAGTTATGTACACGCCACTATCGACCTCACTAGGGGACTCTCTCTATGATCTTGATCTTAAGTATATATACGTTGGTGGAACCAAACTACCAATAAGCCCATCAGTGTTTTCAACATCTGGTATGATCATAGATTCAGGAACCGTTATCACAAGGCTTCCTCCTACAGCTTATTCGGCTCTAAGTAAGGAATTCAGAGCACAAATGACAAAATACCCCTTGACTAATGCATCATCTATACTTGATACATGTTATGATTTTAGCAATTATACCACGATTACCATACCAAAAATAAGCATTCTTTGGAGTGGAAACACAAAGCTTGACCTTGTACCTCAAGGGATCTTTTACGTTAATAGTGTAAGTCAAGTGTGCTTAGCTTTTGCCGGAAATAGGGATGATTCTGATATAGGTATATTGGGGAATGTTCAACAAAAGACAATACAGGTTGTGTACGATGTGGATGCAGGAAAGGTAGGATTTGCATCTGGGGGATGTGCTTGAACACAAATGGAGCAATATGAAGTTTGAATAAGGTATTATGTTGATTACCACTGCTTGATATTCGAATTTACGCAACTAAAATGTAAATTACTTGTCTCTGTTTTCACTTCACGAAGCATAGCTGTAAAACTCATATGCAATTCGATATGATGAACAGAGAAAACAATGCAAATCGTGAAATATGTATCATTGAATAAAACTGTATCGTGTGATTTTATATGGTTTACATGTAGTTCCTGTTTTCTTATTCGTATCTGTATAAACATTAAGAATGAATACAAGCATTGTTTATGAGTATTATACCTAGCATTGTTTTTAAATTTGATCCTCATAAATTTGACTTCCACGTTTGGTTTGCTTGGATTATACCTAGCATTGTTTTTAAATTACATATCACATTCATCATATATGGTTCTTGTTAAGCTAAAAAAAACCGCCTTTCGCCAACAGCTACGCTCAATGACACCGCCAATCTCGTGAAAACGACCCCTAATGACAGATTTTTCCTCTTGCCTCTGCTAGAGGTCAGTTGACTTAATTACAAGTGTATGTCCTCATACAAGACCAAAACTCAATGCTGCATTTTCGCAAATACTACCTTGTATGCATTACATAATCAATATGAATAGAAAGGGAAGAATAAGAAACAAGGGCAACTCCTGTGTTTGTGTGAGTCGAGAATAGGAATGGGAAATCAAAAATCAATTCTTATTCAACGATATTGATTCTTTCCAAAAAGTGGAGAATAGGCGAGAAACGAAAATTGTACATACTTTTATTCCGCCGTCTCATTCACAAAGAATGAGAATTATTTTTATAAATTACAATAAAAGCCTCACCCACGTGCAAGGCACATTCGCTAAAATAAAAACTCCTTGACCCAACTTATCTATACTACTTATAATAGAGTCTCTCCAAAAAAATTAAGATGTACAAAAAAGGATGCAAGGTTTACAACACTTTAAAGCAAGGAATTTTCATAATTACAACAAGCAAAGCATTGTGTACAACAAAAACAAGCATGAATCAAAATTCAGACCAAAATCTACATTAATAGCATTAAAAACACCTCTACACCCAATATTACAATCATTTAAACACAATGTACAACTCACTCAGAGAGTCAGAGTTCCAACCCACTGTCCTTATACCTTCTTCGAACAAGAACAAACCATTCACATCTAAANCTTAATTACAAGTGTATGTCCTCATACAAGACCAAACTCAACGCTGGATTTTCACAAATACTACCTTGTATGCATTACATAATCAATATGAATAGAAAGGGAAGAATAGGAAACGAGGACAACTCCGGTGTGTGAGTCGAGAATAAAAATCAATTCGCATTCAACGATATTTTCTTTCCAAAAAGTGGAGAATAGGTGAGAAAAATTGTACATGCTTTTATTCCGCCGTTTCATTCACAAAGAATGAGAATTATTTTTATAAATTACAATAAAAGCCTCACCCACTGCAAGGCACATTCACTAAAATAAAAAATCCTTGACCCAACTTATCTTAAACAATATTGCAAAGCTTCCTTCTTGAAATTAAATGGGAAAAATCTTTAATAATGTACCATACTTGTCACAAAAATTACTTTCGTGTAGCGAATAAAAAAAATAGTCTTTCTACCCCTTATACTCGACTTTTTGTCCTTTTTGATGTATTTTCGTGACATTTTTGCCCTTGGATTTTTAATAATTTGAGGGGCAAAAATGTCAATAGTACATCAAAAAGGCCAAAAAAATGAAAGTTCAGTACATCAAAAAGCTATTTTTTTTGTTCACTACACAAAAGTAATTTTTGTGACAAGTATGGTACATTATTAAAGATCTTTCCCAAATTAAATGCGTTCATGAAATCTATATGTTGTTGGGATAAGACTGTAATCTTTAGCTAGTCATTGGCACTCATGTTTGCAAGTTGTAGGTCATAAAATAAGGTTATTTAACTTCATTTTTCTGGTTATGTATTTTATTTTGTTGATGGCATCTTTGCTTGATTTGTGCTTACAACCAATTAAATGTAAAGTTGGTGAAGTTTTTTTATTTAGACGTGATATATGATGCAATTGTTTGGTTTTTGTGGTAATTTGGTATCATTGGTTAGTAGTGATGATTGTTAAAGTTAGGTGTTGGGGTTTCTTTTGTGATTATTTAAAAAATGAAATTTCATTCTCTGGTTGTACCAAACACTGTTATCGATTCTCTAGTCCATTCCAACACTCTATTACTTAACTCTTCCAAACACTGCACCCATTTCTCTTTCCCCACAACTGTTCTCTTTCTTTGCAATTCCATTCTTTACTGCATTCCCATTCTTTGCGATTCAATCGTACCAAACGTCCCCTAAATATCTTCATAAGTAGAATCAAAAAATATAAGTTAAAGAGTTATTTCATAAAAGAGATACTAGTAGGGGTGGAAACGAGTCGAGCCCGAGCCTGCCCAGAGCTCGAGCTCGGCTCATTTTGAGCCTTATTTTCTAAGCTCGAGCTCAGCTCGTGATATGTTAAAAAGGCTCGGGCTCAGATTGAGTTCGGGTTGTTTATATGATTTGACTATGAAAATTTAAAGTTTGGCTCGATCTCGGCTCTTAATATATCTATTTTGAGCTCGTTAATAAGCTTGTTATTGAGCTCGTTTATAACTAATTTACCTCGGTCCTACATTTATTATATCTCATAGCGAGTATTCGTTAATAAGCATGACAATCTTACGAAGATTCCAAACAAAGTTGGATATATCACTCAAAACAAGGCTTTGTTTTTGGCATTTTTATAGGGACGGCTGCTTATGGATGGTCCCCTCTTTCGGGGGCCGTGATGGGGGCTATGGGTAGTCTTGTAACACCCCAAAACCCGATTTTAAGTATTATATTACAAAAATTCCTTGAGTAGTTAGACTAAGACTTTATATGTATTGAGAGACCAAATATGATTGGTTACTCAATGTTTTAAGTTGAAGTCAAGCTTATTAGTCAAACCATAAGTCAAATGTGTAAACCTTATATTATGAAATGCTTAATGTGACCAAATAATAAGGGAAAAAAAAAGCTCGAGGGACTACTATTGCCAAATGACCAAAGTTATAACTTATTCTATATTTTAGTCCTAAAATTCCCTGGATAGTTCCACACTTCGCAGTTAGGTTCTAGTTTGTGTATGTTGTGGAAGGTGACGAACCAAAGACAAAAAGAAAGGAAAACATAGAGTTATGAAGATCAATTAGTAAAGAAATAGTGTGTTTATCCAAATGATAAGCCTAGTTATGATCCTCCCACAAGTAAGTATCATATTCCTTGAGTTAATTGATGATTTTGGAGTTAGGGTTCATACACCCAATTCAGGATTTTGGTAAAAGGAGTTTTGAGCTAAATTTAAGATGATAAAGGATTTAAGGCTTATGTCTCTATATTAGTTTATGTTTAATTTGAACAAGGTGGGGGGGTTTCATCATATGATCAAGATATGATAATATGATGACTAGAGATGACGATGGGTCGTTTAAACTTTAAAGCCTATACATATTGTATTGCAATTTAGTGATAATAGGTGTTTATGGTGATTTTTGAGTAGGAACTAAGGAATTGGTGATGATAGTGTTCCTGGTATTATTAGCTTGGATGAGAGGTAAGTAAAATGGTGATAATGTGTTATTGTATTGAATTTATCATATTAAGTGTTATGCGCTACATCTTTGTGTTATATAAGGGTGAGCATCGGTCCAGGACCGGACCGGACCGGACCGGACAGGACCGGACCGGACCGGACCGGACCGACAAGACCGAAGACCGAATTAAGGTAAAAACCCGGACCGAGACCGAGACCGAGACCGAATGTGGTCGGTCCGGTCCGGTCCGGTTCGGTCCGGTCCGGTCTTCGGTCGGTCCGGTCCAAATAGGCAAGATTTGGCAAGTTTTTTCGGTTTTTTGGTCGGTCCGGACCGGACCGAACCGGACCGACCGGACCGAAGACCGAATTAGCCAAAAATCCTAGACCGAGGACCGGACCGAATGTGGTCGGTCCGGTCCGGTTCGGTCCGGTCCGGTCGGTTTTGTCGGTCGGTCCGGTCCATCCGGTTCGTTTGCTCACCCCTAGTGTTATATGATGGATGGTGTAACGGCTTTAGTAGATGTTGGCTTATTGTGCTAAGCTTAAAGTAAGATTAAGGGCTAGTTTGGTATAACTAGCCAAGGATGTGACTAGATTAGTAAGGTATGCAAAGGTTTATACTTGTTATTTGATGAGGATGGTTCATGACGTTTTATGCAAGAGATGGTGTAAGTAAGTCTTGTGTTATGAAGTTGATTGTATATGATGCTAATATGGATGAATGATATAACGCCATGTTATTACCTGTTTTACTTACTAAGTGTAATGCTTGCGGTTTAGTATTTAACCGTTTTGTAGGTTCATTTGTGGAGAAGGTGAAGCTTGGGTAAGGTTAGGGTTGGAAGCTCGGGAAATTTTGTACTTGGAGATATTGGAATATGCAGATGATGTTAGTATCGATGCTGAGCTCAAACATGTTGAACCCCCAAATTAAAGTCCAAGTGTCGTCAAATAATATATAATTGTGTTGTCAAGTGTCCAAGTCTAAGTTTTGATTTGGAAGTAAATGTCATGTGTGTGGTTAAGTAAATTTGATGAAATGGGTCGATTGGGGTGTTTGGCTATTAGTCGTACTTACCATTTTTGGATGATGTTGAGTCAAATCTTGTAAGAAGTCTTTATGAATACTTATAATAATGTTTTGGCTTCACCTGATAAAGGTTTTGTATTGCTTTAGTCAAGGTTGTGTTTGCGAAAATAAGTTTCCTAGAAAATGAAGCCTTATTAGCTCCCAAGGTCCAGAATTTTGCACTAAAGGTGTTAAAGTTTTGATTGCTCTCAATGCCAGAATTTTGTACTAGAGGTGTCAATCATTTTTGTAAAGTCATATAAAATCAACCGTAAGTCCGTAGGAATCGTGCCACCCGACATTTTAAAGGTAATTGAGTCTACTTTCATTTAAGAATACTTTCAGAGGTTGGTTTGTAACAGTATATCAGCTTACTGAATTAGTAACAAAAGGTCGTTTCGGTCAAGTAATTTTCACAAAATTTTTTGTCAGTTCGGGAACGGGGCTTTTCAAGTCTGATACCTCAAGCTTTCCTATTTAAGCAAGACCTTTGGATCTATTTTTCCTTACCCCTTTCCATCATCTTTCTTACATACTCTCTTACATTCATACATTCATTCTTGATCATTATCGTGTTAAATATCCATTTAAGTGATCCATACAACTAACCATTTTGTCTAACAAGGGAAGAAAACTTGAGGAACTCTCAAGTCTTGTGTATTGTAGTCATTAGTACTTGTTTTATAACATTGTTGTATCACCATATCACACTACTATACTTCAAAGTTCATAATCACTACAATACTTGAGTGTTAGATAGTATTTTAGTCCTCAAAATATAAAGAGAGAAAGGTTTATTCTAACTTGACTAGAACTTGATATTTAGCTTAGTATCGGTAAATAACTAAATATTGTAAGCGATGTTGTAAGGTTTTCTCCGCTGAAAAAGGAACTTGTTGACATAGTAAAAGATACTCTTGAGTCGGATACTCGGAGAGTGGAGTAGGGCGAAGAAGGAAGCTTCGTTACCGAGCCACCGTAAACACTTGCGTCTTGGTTTGATCTTTTCATTACTTACTAATTGTTGTGCATTTACTTTTACATATTGTTGTGCATTTGTTATTATGCATTACCATTGTTTGAATTCACATAAAGTTTCGAAGCTATAATTTAAAATGGTAAAAACTATTCAACCACTGTCTAGTTTTTTATGATACTAAATAGCGTTTAGTGTTTTAAACTTGTTGGCACGAAAATATGTACTGTTTTGTATTTTATATTTAAATGTTAATGAAAAAGTGTTATATTGTTTCTTGTTATTGTTTTATGATACGTCTTTAAAAAAAATAAAAAAGCAAATATGTCGCGTGTGTCAAAAGATCAATATAGAACTCATATTTACAATAAAACCAATGAAGCAATCCTAGCCATTCATTTTTTTATCAAAATAAAAAAAATAAACTTTCACCCATTTTTTAAAAATTAAATATCTCGTAAACCGTTAATCGTTACTCGAAAAAAATCATACCATCGCGACGAGAATTAAATTATCTTTATATAGATATGCATTGTTTTATACTTTCAACGAACTTTTTTTTTTCAAAATTTCCGCCCAGAAAAATCACATGTGATTTGTAAAAATCACATGTGATTTGTAAAAATCACATGTGATTTGTTAAAATCAAATCATATGTGATTTTTAAGAATCACATGTGATTTGTAAAAATCACATGTGATTCGTAAGAATCATTTGTGATTTGTAAAAATCAAATCATATGTGATTTTTCTGGGTGAAAATTTGAAAAAAAAAAAAAAAAAAAAAAAAAAAAAAAAAAAAAAAAAAAAATCGTCGAAAGTATATAGAATTGCATATTTATAGAAAGATAATTTAATTCTCGTCGCGATTATGTATTTTTTATAGCTTGAAGATTTACTGTTTGCAAGATATATTGTTTTATTAAGAAGAAAACTATTAAACCCAATCATAAGTCACGAGTCTCGTATCTTTTTTCTTTTTCGTCTTGTTCTTTATATAGACTTTATTATTAAATCATTGCTAAATACTACCAATACACTGCCTAAATATTAAGCTTTTGTACGAAGCTCGTGATTTCAATTATATAGCCAAAGCCCATTCAAGTGTTTATCTTAAATTGGAACCGAATAGTGTTGTTTTAGTGGCAATGTAACCGAGCAACGATGGGTTGTGTTCTTTGAAGCACGTCAAATTTATCCAACTAAAACTGAAATGTCAATATTAGCTCACAAAAACTTTTAATGATTTTTGGTGAAAATATGAAAAGTGATCACGGAACAAAAAGTTAGAGGTTGAAATGTAGATTAAAATCAATGGGTATTTTTTTCGTGATGGTTATATCGTTAACCAAAAGATTATACGTTCAAGTTTTGCAAAATCTGAAAGCAAGATCGTTGTGGTCTGAAGGAATGTATATATTGTGTGTGTGATTTTGAACCCACACAACTCATATGGGCTAATTGCTTGCCTAAAATTAATATCGGCAACTATAATATAATAATAGATCTAGCTAGTCGGTTAATTAATACGTAAAGCCCAAGCATGCACAATACTATAAAACATCTCACTCGCATATATTCCAATATTCCATGCAATTAACCTTTAACTTACCATTGAGAAAGATCGGTAAGATGCAGATATTTGTAAAAACTTTGACAGGGAAGACAATAACCCTTGAGGTTGAGTCATCCGACACCATCGACAACGTTAAGGCCAAGATTCAGGACAAAGAAGGTATTCCTCCGGACCAGCAGAGGTTGATTTTTGCAGGAAAACAACTTGAAGATGGCCGTACTCTTGCCGATTACAACATCCAAAAAGGTTGTTCTTTTTAACTGCTTATTAACTTTTGTATTTATTTATTATATATGATATGTACTACTGTAAGTTAATTTGCAAGTGAGGTTTTAGTTTTATTAATTTCAACATCAATTTATTGAATAAAACATGTTATGTTATGGTTTTGATTTCTGAGTGATATTGCTTTGCTGACTGTTTTACAATTTGTATTAGTTAGTTTAGGAGTTTGTGCTAGTTATGGTTGTTTATACTAAAATCAAATCAAACACACATATGTTGCAGATAGTGTATCGTGTTTCTATCCTTACTGAAAGTCTAATATCGTATTAATTACTACCATTGCTTGACATACATGTTTGTGCTAAGAAACATAGATTTGATGGTATATTATCCGGTTGGATTCAGGTTGTAATTTTCTTATTTTGTTGTGTTGTTTAGTTTCTGATTTTGCGGTTTTAATTTGTTTAGAGTCGACTCTTCATTTGGTCTTAAGGCTTAGGGGAGGATGGTTAAGAAACATTGAGCCTTCCTTGTTGGCTTTGGTTAAGAAGCATCAAGACAAAAAAATTTGCCGCAAGTGAGTTCTTCTCTTCTTTGTCTTTTAATGTTTACTATTAAAAGTGGATATGTAATATGTTTGAAAGAAATTTGCTTATTTCATATGCGTTTGTAACACATTTCTAATCCCTAAATAATTCGCAAATTGGTTTATAGCAAAATTGTAGAATAGATTAGACCGGCTTTCTCTAATTAATGACAATGAATGAATATAGATTTACCTTCTTGTTCATTGTTGATTATTTTTCTTACAACAATGATGTGCTTTTGAATGTGTTTGAATTCTATAGTTTGCATCTTTGTAGTTCATTCAATGTTTGAGTTTATTTTGTGTATTGTTTTCGTTGATCATTTCCTTGTATGTAACAAAATTGGTTTTTGTTAGGTGTTATGCTCGTCTGCACCCAAGGGCTACAAACTGCAGGAAGAAGAAGTGTGGCCACAGCACCCAAGTAATCAGTCGATCACTCAGTTTTTTACGAATGCAAATGAGCATGTTTTAAACTTCCTTATTTTGATTGGTCTAACATTTTTTCCTTTGTGGTTCCAGCTAAGGCCAAAGAAGCGGAACGGTTTCTCATATTGACCTGGGAGTGTTCTCTGTTGGAGAGGATCTTGTTATGTTATTTTTAGAACTTCTGTATCTTTTTTTTAGTCATATTTATTTATAACTACCTATGAAGGTAAACTAGCTAAATTGTTTGTTTAATTCAAGAAGTACCATTGGTTTAAAGTTCACTGTCTTTTCCCATGAAGAGACATTGCAGTCATATTTTGCTGTTTTACAGGCATTCGAATATGAAGCTTAGTATTCTTTTTATTTGTTTGTGAGTATTGTACTCCCTCCGTCCCAAATTATAAGTCCATTTTCATTTTGCACAAAGTTTAATAAATCTCCACTAACTAATCTATTCACCAATAAAATTTCTTCTCTCTCCACTAAAGTATCTTATGATTGGTTGAAACAAAAAAAATGGACAACTATTTTGGGACACCCAAAAATAAGAAAATGGACTTATAATAT
>LBNU01024568.1:12288-89430 GCA_014162995.1 Artemisia annua | reverse complement strand
GTAACTCATAAACTAAATGAACTAAGTAAACACAAGTACAACAAAGTACAACAATACATATTAGTTGAGTTGCTTCCACTAAACCAACAAATGTGCACAAATTATCTCTCAAAGTACAAGACTTCTTGCCTATATAAGGAGAGGTAACATTCACATTAGGGTGCTAATTTTCTCTCTCTCTACTCAACTACATACTTTATCTCTCTAAAAAGCTCCATACTTACTCTCACGCCGGAGGTTGGTCCTGGATACATTCCAGGGCGAGTCTAACGGACGTTTCTGTCTTGCAGGTATCCGCAGGACAGAGATATACAAAGGAACATTTAGGACCCGAAGGACACACATAGTCCGGAGGATCCATATTGCTTGTCTGGGGTAATCGCAAGATTTTACTTCAACAGAGTAGTCCTTATGAAGATGAGAAATCTCGTAAACTATAAATGTTTCAACAAAATTTTGTGACGATTAGTTGACAGTTAAGAAACAAATTGTAATAAATTTGAGATATACATTTGGAAAAGAAGAAAAAGAAAATGTGACCGTGTGAGACAATTCAAACCACAAGACCAATACTAGATGGTCAACTTAATGATTCGAAACACATGTTTTGACATAATGTTTTTCCACAAGTGTAGAATACCCATTAGATCTTTATTGATGATATAATTTATAACTCATGTGTATGAAAATTTTAAGAAATATGAACATGTTATAATGAGTACTCCATAATAGTATGATATACCGGAGTATAATTTTGTAAGATTCATTGCGGCTAAAGTAGCGGATAAACTTGTAAACATGACGAGATTTATTAGTGTATATGTTGCTATTGTGGCATATCTTATATCGCTCTGTGTGTTCTGTGTGTGATAGTTTAGTTTCTTCGGACCGAAAACAATCAAAATAAAAGCGATCGTTGTGTTCTTGAGTTAGAGTTAAGAACGAAAATGAAAAGGAACTAGAAGATGTTGTGTTCTAAAGTAGCACTTAAAGAGGAAAAGAAAAGAAAATTGAATGAAAGTTAGTGTTATTTTTTTGATTTTTAAAGTAAAGTGTTTCCTCTCAGTTTTGGAAGGAAAATGATTACTTTACATTTCTTTAATAATAAAACTCAAGAACACAGTGAAAACTTTGAGCGACCTACAAGATAAAGCGAAGAAAAGTTTTATAAGAAACACCGAGAAAAAAATAACATGTTAAAAATAATTATTTTCTGAAATTTATCTACTGAAACCAGAAAACCTATTTTTTGGTATTATAACTATGATTTAGAGAACTTGAATTTTGATATCTAATGGCCAACGTCTTATAGTGTATGGGTGCTTACCTCTATTTTATACTGTAGTCTTTTTAAAAATATCAAGTTTTGAGATTCTTTTGACGACATTGTGTGTTAATGAGAATTGACTCAATTGAGAATGGTAGTTGTAATGATCAGTAAAAAGTAATGATGTATGGTTGAAGTAAATAAATAATTAAAAATATATGAAAAGCAAAAGCTTCATCTTCTGAATCAATGTGTTTGTTGGACCCGACACAAAAGTGGATTCTCTTTTCGGGTCTGCTCTCATAATCCATGCTAAGCATGCGCTCTCACTATCAGAGACATAACAATTGTTGCATTTAATAAATATAATAATAACTAATAATTATTTGTTTATTTATTGAGGCTTGTAGCTCTTCAGTTTTAACATTGTTTTTTGCATGCTCTTAGCAATGTCTGTAAGTCTCTCTCTACCTAGCTCATTTTCTTTCCAAATTTTTGTATGATTATGGTGTTTTGGAGCTGTTATTAATTATAAGTAATGGTGGATTACAGATGATTGAAGTAAGAGTGCCAAATTTGGACTGTCAAGGTTGTGCTTCAAAGCTCAAGCGAGCTCTCTTCAAGCTCAAAGGTACGTTTCATTCCTAGTGATTTTCCTTTTAGCGTGTTTTAGTCGAGTTCTTTGTCTTGTCGAGGATTTGCTATGTCCACAAAAAAATTTACAAAAAAGTTTCACCCAATGACAGTGACAAAATCACTCCCTTTGCAAATTCAACGTGTAGCTGAAATTCTAATATCTATCTTGTTAAAAGGTCTTAAATGCGTAAGGAGTTCAATAAAGTCCATTAGTTTTTTTGTTAGAAATAGTTCAATGACATACAAACTCAGACTGTCACAGACTAAATGAAATTACTCAACCAATTTAGTTACAAAATAACCAAATATTTATATTAAGAAAGATATGATGATAAAAGTTTTTTAACTTTATGGTCGACAAGTGAATTGCTAAATCGTATTTTTAGTACAGAAAAGCTAGCTTTCTAAAAGGTTGAAATTTTATGAAAGTTACCATAATGTAATTTAGGAACATTTAGTATAGGACCTGAATATGCAACTAATACAAGGGGTTTCTTTAAAGTGACCTCTTCACATGAATCTGGTAAAACTACCTAAAGGGTGAAGAGTGTTATAACTTATTAAGTATGTTACTACTTTGACTGGCTAAATGACATAGGTGAGGTTGTGATTTTTATAGGAGTAGAAGATATAGAAATAGATATGGAGTTGCAAAAGGTGGTGGTGAAAGGCTACGGCTTGGAAGAACGCAAAGTGTTGAAAGCCATCAAGCGAGCAGGAAAAGCAGCCGAGCCTTGGCCATATCCCGGTCACTCATCCCATTTTGCTTCGTTTTACAAGTATCCGGCCCATATTGCCAATCAATACTATTATGACAGGAATGAAGCAGCTGGACACAATTTACACACTTTCTTCCACACCCCTTCGGTCTATTCTGTCGCTATTGCCTCTGATGAGGCTGTCGCCTCACTTTTTAGTGATGATAACCCTCATGCATGCGCCATTATGTGAAAGGGAAACTATTTGTTCGGTATGTAATTTTGGTCTAGAGATTAGCATTGAGCTGAGTTATGTAAGTCTAGACAAATTTAATACAATTTGATTGAGTGCGCCAAATGGGCTTATGCTTGTAGCAAATCAATGAGCTACAAATCTTACCTAGTAAAATCTCTAGAGTTAAGAATGTATTGAAATTGTTTAATTCCTACAAAGTTGTTGTTACCGATTTTGTGAAATAGATCATGCAGAAGACTCTATAATGGGGCTAGGCTCGTTCTTGAATTAAAATTCTGAACTCCTGCACTTACATGCGCCTTTTTATGTCGAAAGCCGTCTTTGATTAACCATCTACATACTACAATAAATGATCAATGGTAACTCTATGACTTCGTCATTATAATGATGTTGAAGGCCAAGGTTCCCTAACAAACAGTCGATTAGATGCCAGTTTTGAGTTTCTTCTTATTTCACCTTATGAAAAATCATTTTGATGTTCTCTTTTAAGCCAAAGGCGTTTGTTGTTGTTGTTGTTGTTGTCTTTTTTTTTTTTTTTTTTTTTTTTTTTTTTTTTTTTTTTTTTTTTTTTTTTTTTTTTTTTTTTCTTTTTTTTTCTTATTTCTTATATTTATATATTCATATCTTATGATTTTTTTTTTTTTTTTTTTTTTTTTTTGCGAAAAATGCTATCACAAATCATTAACTTATAACAAATGAGAGCTTTTTCTAAAAGTTTATTTATCATGCTGCTTAAAGGAAAGACAAAGTCAAACAAAAATCACACAGTACATATACACCTCAACCCCTCATATTTGAACTTCACCTTTTCAATTTCAAAGTTGATATTCAAATGTGTTTAATAAAGCATGTTGGAAAATGGTAGGCAAAAGCACAAACAAAAGTCACACTCTCAGTNTTTTTTTTTTTTTTTTTTTTTTTTTTTTTTTTTTTTTTTTTTTTTTTTTTTTTTTTTTTTTTTTTTTTTTTTTGCGAAAAATGCTATCACAAATCATTAACTTATAACAAATGAGAGCTTTTTCTAAAAGTTTATTTATCATGCTGCTTAAAGGAAAGACAAAGTCAAACAAAAATCACACAGTACATATACACCTCAACCCCTCATATTTGAACTTCACCTTTTCAATTTCAAAGTTGATATGCAAATGTGTTTAATAAAGCATGTTGGAAAATGGTAGGCAAAAGCACAAACAAAAGACACACTCACAGTAAATAATTGTACAACTACAATCTGTTCCAAAAAGAAGGTGACCTCAAGAGTGACTTCATCTATCCAAATTCATGTTTAAACAACTCAAATGGCTCAGGTAATAATTTCTAGTCTTCCCATCAAACATACATTATTTTAGTAGTTTGGTAATCTTGAATCACCGACATGTTAGCGCCACATCCATAAAACTCGGGTTGTTAGGAGTTTAGATAAGCAAGTACAAACACTCATAAAACTACTAATTTGTTCCATTACATGTATTAAGTAGATATAAACATTTTTAAAAACTTAAGTATAACAAATAAGTTATAAAATTGCAACTTTTATGTTTTGCATTTGCAGTATCTGTATTTTGAATTCATGATTTGTACATGTGAAAACAGAAAGTGGTCTTAAAACTTATTAGCATGATTGATGACAGAACGAAGCAAAAAGCCATTGAAGGTGCTGCTGATATCTACGGTACCATCCAATCCAAAGTTATTATCATGCATCTTTGTTGTTGCTTTCATCTACATTTTTATTTCATTATTGGGAATATTATGGCAACTCAACGTAAAGTCCAAATTGGATGGTTGAAATTATTTACAGGAGTTGATTCGATAGCAGCAGACCTTAAAGATCAGATGCTAACGGTTATTGGAGACATGGACGCAGTAGCATTGGTGAAGAAGCTGATGAAAGTTACAGGCAATGTTGACATAGTGTCGGTTGGTCCAACGGCACCACCAGAACCTCCACCTGTCCCCGAAAAGAATAATGAGAAGAAGACTAAGAAGAAGAAGAAGAAAAAGAAGAAAAAAGATAACAAAGTGGGAGAGAAAGAAAATGGGCAAGAAGAAAAAGAAGAAGAGATTGATGATCAAGAGTATTGGAATGATTAATGTCATAAAGTTAATGTAAATACAACTACTTTGCTATAATGTGTATTTATATCTGTCTGAAACATAAGTCCACGTATTTTTTTTTACTCCTGTACTTATATGCTTATAAAAGATGTTGAGTTAACAACGAGAAACCGATTCCATCCAGAATTCGCTAACAGTTTAACACATGATGAATATGATGCCAAAATATGTATAGACCACGTAACGAACCAAAGATACATACCGATTTTAAATGTTCTTGTTTATGGTTTATAAAGATGGTAAAATTTTGATCCCTATATCTTATATAAGGTAAATAAGTTGACAGATAAAGTCTAGCCATGGACAAAACGCGTATTATAAGTGTAGAGTAAATGTACGTGTTTTTCTAGTTCAAAAAACAGGTGCCATTCATTCATCGTTCCATTCCCTCTTCGTTTCATTCCGTCCCACAAAACAGACCCTAACATCTCTTTTGTTAAATTGCCGCCTAGTTTTCTTTTAAGTCTTCTATAACTCATTTGGAGATGCATGAACAAATTAAATCAACCAACAAACGACTTTAGTTTAAGTGGTGTTTCAGGCTTCGTGACAATGGCATGATCGAGTAGTAGAAAGAGCGATGAGCACACCGTAGATGCATGAGTCAATCAGACCAAAAAGCAACTATATTATTGTAGTTGCCCGGCTGTTCCAAACAGTAATATCTTTGTAAGTTGGGTTGTTATTGTTGTTCTGAATGCATAAGGTCAATTTGTTAGATATAGGAATGCAATAAAGACAGTTGTTGACTTGTTGAAGTCTCGAAGCAATATTGATTGATCAACAATGTTCTACGTAGTATCAGGTAACAAACTACTCCGTGGGCAATGTCTTAATTGACATGTACCCTCTACGATATTATGTCATTCAATGTTCTGTATTCACATATGGCACAATACTCCCATATCGGACCCCGACCCAGTTTTGATGTGACATTATGGTTGAGCTTTCCGGCCATAAGTTGACCAACCCGAGTATGGTGTAGATATTGTGGCTACATCGAAATAAAGTTTGACTTAAGCTGGTCAATTATCGTCCTCCAGTTATTTCTTTATCGCAAGACAAACAAGGAAGTCGGCATAGACGTAGGAAAATAAATTAGTAGCCAGCGACTAACAAGTTAGGTAGCTGACGAGCGGAGACATGGTAAGGCCATATCTTAAATTTGATGAAGACCATCCCAAATCCGCAAATAGAAGCTAAATTTGGTACGAACTCCTTGTGACCTTTGCGCAAAGGAGAGTGATAATGTTTTTGTTTGCGTTTCATCGGGCTCTAGATGAACACATGTTTAATTGCAACATGTGCGTTGCTTCAATGCCACAGATGTGCCAATGCATAAAGCTGACCACGTACATATAGATGTTAGAAGTTACAAGCACATAAGTCGCATATTCCACGCTGCAATCTCTCATGCATCAACGTTACACACCATTCCCACCAAGTATCTTAAAAGCCTAAATCAAACTCATGTGCATTCATATTTCTATTTTAAGACACCATTACACAAACAAAACAGAAAACACGCACGATACAAACCCGGCCAAAACGCAAAACATATATCCACACTACCAACAGAAAGAAATGCGGACGCAGTCTAGTTTTCTTGTAGTCTTCTTTCCCCTTCTTCATCGTTGATCACTGCAAACAAACACCACATCACCAAATTATAAACATTGTGCTAATAGACCCACAATGACATAACGATCAAAGCTAACCACACTTACCATAAGTCGTAGTCGTAATGATGGTAGTCTCTCCTTCTGGAGAAGTAATAACCTCTTGTTGCGTATCTGCTTTTCCCTTGTGCATTGCAGTTTTTACAACTTCTGGCAACTCTTTATCCTCATCCCCAGGCTTAATGGTGATAGTCTCTTGCGGTGTATTCCCTTTTTTCCTATGCAATGCATTTGTTATTGTCTCTGACAACACTTTGTCATCATCACCGGGCTTAAACGACTTCATCAAATACTCCTTCACCCCGACACCCTTGCTCGTTGGCAAACTCGTCCTCTCCGTACTTCCAGTAGTCTCATCGTGTCCTGAACCATGCATTTTTGACATCACTGTGCTGCCTGCACCCACCACTTTCTCGTAGACTGGACTTACAGTCCCCGTCACAGTATCTGCTACTTTATGAACATAATCCTTCGCGGCGCTTTTGTTATCACCCGAGGGACTCAATGTACCGACTATAGACTCTTTCACCGCTGCGGCCTTGCCCGTGATTGCTGCTGTGGCAGATGTTATTTTTTGGGTGTAGCTGCTGTTTTTGTTAGATGGGTCAGCTGCACTGGTGTCTAGCGGTGGATTATCAACTTGCTTTGTGGAAAACTGGTCATGAGATCCTGTGTACACATCCGGTTCATTTTTACCGGACTTGAAAGGTTTAGTTTCAGACTCGGTTTCAGGTGTGTCTAGGACCGACATTTTGTGGAACGAGTGTAAAACATCTGTTATCCCTACTTCGTGCCCGCCTACAGAAGTAGGTAGGAATAAGATACAAACATTTAATCTCAAAAAACAAAACAAAAACTAACTAAACTGTCCTGTTAACACAAGTAACGACACCAACTACCCACAACTTTTTATAAAAGAACCGGTTTCTAAAACAAAACCCTACCATGGATATATTTAGTACTAATAATTACCACTTTGTAGTAAAAAAAGTCGCATAAAAACTTAACCATGTTTTAAAGCAAATATTAAGCTGTTACTTTACCTAATCTTAACAAATTAGAAGTCCCTCGTATCCAGAAATAAATAGATAGTATTGTCCACAAAAAAGTAACTTGAAAATATAAAAACTTCTGCTAGTTACTTTGCCACATTTAATACAACTTGCTACATTCAACATATTAAAAATCGTACACGGTACTTCATTGGCAATACCTGTATGTGTAGGATCAGTAACTTTAGTCTCGTAATTCGCCGGATAACCAGCCCTTGCACCGGGAGCATTAGGATCTACCCTCATGCCACTTGATCTCCCAATGTCACCCTTAGGAATATTTTCTTGATTCAAACTTAGATCCGCATAGGCCTGAGGACCACACGGATGAGTAACATAAACTCCCGTATCTTCACGTATTTCGTCCTTAGCCAAAGCTCGAGTTCCATGACACACGGGTTGCGTTGGTGCACCCTTAGGAATATTTTCCTTATTCAAACTTTGATCCGCATAGGCCTGAGGACCACACGGATGAGTAACATAAACTCCCGTATCTTCACGTATTTCGTCCTTACCCAAAGCTCGAGTTCCATGACTTCCAACTGAAACGGGTTGCGTTGGTGGTCGTGCTGCTGCATGCCTCTTTTCATCTTCGAATAAGCGAGTTCCGTAGATGCCTGTGGAGACCGGGGGTGGATCACCGTGCTTCTCCTCTTCTTCCCACTGCGCAAAGGATCTCACAGGTGGGTCGACTATGTCCGAACGTGCCGCGTAAAAATCTTCTGCTAATACGGGTGTTCCCATAACAGTTGGTTCCATTAGACCACTCCTAACTGCTGGAGTGTTATTCGCTGCGAATATCAAAAGGTCAGAAACCATGGTTGCTAATAAACATATATCGGAGTAACTGCAAATAAAAAAGAAACTAGCTCACCAGCTTCTGTTTCATCTTTTTGCCCATGCCCGTGGCCGTGCATGACTTTCTCTTTTAGCTTGTCAACTTTTGCTTTCACCTTTTGCATGGCTGATCTTGTTTCAGCTCCATGTACCTCTTCCTCATGCACTTCACCACCTTCAATATAGGGTAATCATAAGTTTCGACCAAGATACTTTGAAATGTTTATCGAGTCTCTAAATATTACACATGGTGGAATTCTACGGTGTATGTTTTTTTTACAGGCAACGAAAATATATTTAAAACGAGAACCGTGCAAGTCTGCTCAAAGAGTTTTTGGCTTAGGATTATATGGGTAGTCTATCAATCGAAAAAGTTAAGCCACCTCTTGTTTCGACCGACACATATGTAAAATTTATGTGAGATAGTATATAGTTTATACGTGAATAATTTGTCCCTCTAAAAGAAGATTATGTGAATAAAACAGCAAGATATTCATTTTTTGCATGAATATGTACTAAAAATAGGACCATCTCATTTGCTATCAAAATCACATAATGTATGTTATAACGTAATCACAAATGCAAAAGTTAATATGCTCACGAATATAGACAACTTACTAGTTTGCTGGACGGGATCGGCATATGGGTGATCGTAAGTGCGGTGCAATTGTGACTCCATTGTAACTGAAAAAGTATTAAGAGATTTTTTGTAAGATAATGAAAGAAAGTTTTCTACTTTGTGATGTGAATAAGGTGAAAAACGAAAGGCCTTTTAACGAGAAAATATGTAGATAAGGATTTCATGTTAGCCACGAGAGATTAGTAAAGAGGTGACACCTATCATAGTGTAGACACGTGGCTTGACTCACCGGTTGATGTGGCTTCACCAAACAATATTTTACATTAAATCTTGGGTCAAAGCCTCAAAGGTGTGTATCTCTATTGTCGAAAGGTGGTCGCAGGGGTAAAGGCAACTAGAAATCTAGCAGTCAATATCTTATGTAATAAAGTCCGGTCTCATCTTAAACAAACGTGTGATTACCTTATTTAAAAAAAAAAAAAAAAAAAAAAAAAAAACATTTATCATAACTCACCTTAACTCAACATTTTGGTCTTACTTTTTTCTCCTTTTTTAACAAAAAAACTGAGTTATTGGGAGCGGTATAATAACTCACCTGAGTTATGCTATAACTCATCAAAAACCTCTCCCCTTAACGCTGCGTTAACGTGTTAACGTGGCTTTAACGCACCTCCACGGTAAGGTAACTCACCCCTTAACGCAGGGTGAGTTATCCCATNTTAACTCAACATTTTGGTCTTACTTTTTTCTCCTTTTTTAACAAAAAAACTGAGTTATTGGGAGCGGTATAATAACTCACCTGAGTTATGCTATAACTCATCAAAAACCTCTCCCCTTAACGCTGCGTTAACGTGTTAACGTGGCTTTAACGCACCTCCACGGTAAGGTAACTCACCCCTTAACGCAGGGTGAGTTATCCCATAACTCACCTCCATGGGTACCATACCGTGTGCTCTAATTGTGTTGTTCAGGTGTTTGTGAGTTTAATTCTTGTTAGTTTAGACTTTTACAATGATAGAATAAATTGGGCATGTTTAGAAACTGTTAGCTTTTTATTTCGTTTGAAGCAAAAGTTCTTACTGTTTAGAGCTTTTAAATTTTGAAAGAGCTTATAAAAGAAGCTTATATACTTGAAGTAGCTTTTAATTGAACTTGAACTTTTAAATGCTTTAAACTTTGTATTTCTTTTTTATCATTTTACAATTATAAGCTTCAATTTCACTTACTATGTCAGATATATCACCTTTTATATGCTTCGCTCTTACTCTAAATAATTTCACCTATGTTGCCATCGTTTTAACCATAATAAGTATGAAGAGTGAGAGATCAATCTTAAATACTTAATTTAAACTAAAATAAAACACTACTTTCATCCTCTACCACCTTTTTTTTTTTTTTTTTTGTTAAAATGCAAAAATGGTCCCTAAACTATAACGAAATCGCAAATATGGGACCGAGACAAAAAGTAATGCAAAAAAGCCACTAACGTTACGCAAATGTGCAAAAAAGCCACCGAGAGCCATTTTCTGTTAGTTTCCTCGTTAAGTGCCACGTCATTGAGAGCATTATCGTCATTTCACCCGTTTCAATGGCTATATTTGCAAAGGAAGACTTAACTTCCGAAACACTATTCATCATCTTCCCCTTTAATTTTTTAGTATTAAATTTATATTTAATTTTAAACAATTATCAAGAACATCAAGATGAAACCTAGATTTTTGACACCCAAAAAACACCACCACCCTCTACCACCACACAACTAACACCACCACCCTCTACCACCACACAACCAACACCACCCCCTAAGAGTTAACCGGATTTTCAGCCATTATACTTGTTACATCATTGTGAAACAATTGTTATATGCGATAATGCATAAAAAGAAAGAAAACAATGTGATAAACTTGTCGTACTCTGTTACATCATTGATTTTTGTATTTTGCTATTTTTTGGTCAACAACATGAGCAAAGTATAAATTTCTACATTACAGTAGTCTAATAATGGTTGTTATAGCAACGAGATACGAGATATGATTAAGAAAGAATTACACTGTAAATGGAACCATGCTGATTTAATCTAAAACTGAAACTCAAACATATAAAGTCACAGTTGCACGTCATTTGTAAGTTATCAGTTGCACCTCATTTGTAATTTATACTCTTCGATGCTCATTATTAATCTACTGTCTGTGATTTCTTCTATATTTTTGTTAGATGTAGTTGGTACTATGACATCACTTGCAGCGTAATGTTTATCATTAATCTAGTGTCTGATTTCTTATATATTTTTATTAGATTTAGTTGGTACTATGACATTACTTGCAGCATAACATGTTTCTTTAACTACCGTAAACATAGAAAAATTTCAAATGCTTGTTATATAGAACCTACTTACATGGGTGATGTCATTCCAGGTTCTGTAATTCTGTTAATATGAGTTGATTACATGGAATTGTGGCCTGTTCTGAGGCCATTGTGCAGCTACAATTTAAGCTATATCTTACTTTTCAGGGTTAGACACAATCAAACAATCACGCATACAAATCTAAAAATTTAAGTGATTAACAATAAGAAATAACCATAAGTAATAGTGTTCCTTGTCATATGTTGTTCTGAATAGTGCACTCTCGTAACTTCTTTTAGCATCCATACAACATAGGTTCTATAGATGTTATCTATAATTGCAACCAATTATATCAAGCTACTCTGTCTCAACATGACACATTTCATACATATAATTTTCATTTTTGACTTAACAGTGGCATATATGAGTTCATGATGCCTTTTGATATGGTAAAGATTGTAAAAGACTAGATAATTGCCTTATTGCCCAACACTATCATATGATTGCTTTAAAAACTATCTGGAGAGATACACATACGTAATATTATATCCATGTTTTTTTGTGGGAGTAACTTCTGTACATCCATGTTTTCTGGGGGTGCATTTAAAAACATAATTGTTTTAAAAAATATAAATTTAATAGAAAATTCAATGGGGGAAGATGATGAATAGTGTTTTAGGAAGTTAAGTTTTCATTTGCAATGGGGAAGATGATGAATAGTGTTTAGGGAGGGCAAGGGTGGCGGTGGTGGTGGTGGTGGCGGTAGAGGGTGGTGGTGTTGGTTGTGTGGTGGTAGGGGGTAGTGGTGGTGGTGGCGGTAGAGGGTGGTGGTGTTGGTTGTGTGGTGGTAGAGAGTGGTTGTGGTATTGATTAAATATGAACAGTAAAAAGACAATACTACCCTCGATGACTAGGCACTTAACGAGAAAACTAACGAAAAATGGCTATCGGTGGCTTTTTTGCACATTTGCGTAACGTTAGTGGCTTTTTTGCGTTATTTTTTGTCTCGGTCCCATATTTGCGATTTCGTGATACTTTAAGGACCATTTTTGCATTTTACCCTTTTTTTTAATTAAAATATATTTTTAGCCTTTCTAGAAAATATAATATATCTTAAAAACGTCAATCATTAAACGAAACAAATTACATTGTTACAACAAGCATTTAATTATCTTTTAATAGGTGGATGTTTTCGTATATTCAACTTTTTTTTTTCTTTTTTGTGGTTTTTTAAGTACATGACCTTGAATAATAAATCACATGTATAACGCTAATTTGTAAATTTGAACACTCAACATTTTGTTGTAAAATACCCATAAGTATTTGTGTTGAAGTCCAAATAATTCACCGTTTTTTGAATTTAAAATACAAATAATTAGTTTTCAAACCATATATTACACATAATTTTGAACTTTCAAACAAATACATTTTATTCGTAAAAGTTGGAGAAAATATATATATATATATATATATATATATATATATATATATATATATATATATATATATATATATATATATATATATATATATATATATATATATATATATATATATATATATTTTATATATATATTCAAACTCGCTTGGTATATCACATGTGATAAAACACTAATTTGTAGATTCGAAAACTGGACATGTTGTTGTAAAATATACATAGTATTAGTTTTCGCTGTAAGAAACGGTGAATCTTTTAAAGTTGTATACAAATACTTATGCTGTTTTTACGACAACTTGAACTTACAGATTAGTATTATAACACATGTGATATAAACCGTAATATTATGTGTGATATATGGTTGGAGATGTGTATTTTTCAATGAAAAAAGTGATGCATGTTTTTGAATTCTATACAAATAGTTATGCTTATTTTAAGGCAACATATTGAGTGTTTGAACTTACAAATTAATTTTATATCAATGTAATACATTAAGCGAGTTTAGCTATAAAACTAAATTATTTTATTTTCTCTAACTTTTATGAATAAACTGTATTGATTTAGAAGTTTAAAAAGTATGCATGATATATAGTTGGAAAGTTAATAATGTATATAAATGCAAAAATGATGACTCATTTGGAATTTTAAACAAATATTTATGTCCATTTTATGATAATATGTTGAGTGTTTAAGCTTACAGATTAGTATTATATTACATGTGATATATCAAACAAAATATTGTACCAAAAAGGAAAAAAAAAAAAAAATCTCGAAAGTATATAAAAATGTCTCTCTATTAAAAGATAATTAAATGCTCTTCACAATGATGTAACTTATGTAGGTTAACCATTTACGTTGTTTCTTGAAATATATAATTTTTTAAAAAAATGAAAGTGGATTTTAGTTAAAGATACTAATTAATTATTTTTTTGTCAAATGAGTGACTGTAATTTTTCCTTCAATATAAAAGAGTAATATATTTTCTCGTCTTAAAAAATATGCAAATTTCAGTTGCTGAATTGAAATTTTAAGTAAGCGACAAAAAATAATTCACATCACATACGCTCAAGTATGAAAGCAGATATTCGACATGAGTAAAATTTATTTTGTGTTTACGTATCATGACAAATCTTTTCATACATTTATTCACTAGTTAATACTTACATTTGTTATCACTCCGTTCTTACATATTATCTACTCACATATTTTCAATAATCGATCATTTATCTGTTAAATATCTTTACTTAATACATTTTATATTGATTTACAGTTTTTCACATAACCCAATGAATTTACAGGGCAATAAACTAGTATGATATATAAGAGAGAAAGCTGCAAATATAATAAGATTTGAGGGATCGTTTATGTTAAAAGCTGAACTTTAAAGCTTAAATGGTACATTTTGGAAACTTAAAAGTACTTTGTGGGTAAACTTAAGTGTTAGCATTGTAGCATCTTTATCCAAAATATGTTTATAAACCATCAAGCTAAAATAAGTATTCACTTTTGACTTTAAAGTTTTTCTTTTTCAACTTTGACGTTACATATTTTTGTTTGTATTATATAATACTTGGTGAAAGTTATACCAATGAAAATACATTTAAAACCCAATTCATTCTTATATTTTGCATCAAGTATTATATAACACAAAAAAGATAATTAAAATCAAAGTTGAACCAGTTTGACTTCAAAAAGTCAAAAAGTACATAATACTGTAGAAAAGGAGAAACAACTATTGTCCTTGATCGTACAACATTGAAAAAACGTTAATATAAGAATAATGTCGCGCGAATATATTATAAAACATGTTCAATGTGAGACACAATAGTAGAGACGCCATTCGCGGTATCATCTAAATGACTAAAATCACTAAATGCGCCAATTAATAATAGTACATGGATTCTTGTTTCAGAGACATCAAATGTTAACATTGTACGTGTATCTCAGTTATGTCTGTCATTTCCAAAAATCATTGTGTGAGCTTAAGCGATCTCGGGATTTATACATCATGCTACTCGAGCGGGTTTTCAACATAATATAATTGATTCTTCTCTATTTTTATTTTGTCGTGACATCGATATCACATATCGTTTATTATATTTGGATGATATTAAGGTTATTGCTTCCTCTGTACCTTTATTACAACAAGTTATTTCATCACTGTATGGTAAGCTTGCTATGACTAATCTTGGCATCTGAGCTATTTTCTTAGCATTTCGTTTGCACGTATTTTGTCGTGTTCTTTTTCTTTCCCCATTCCAAGTATGCTACTGAGATACTGAGCAAGCGCATATGTAATATTTTTTGGAGTTAAGTAAAGTAATTAAATGATTTTTAGCGATTATATAATAAAACTTTTATCAAACAATATACCGTCACAACGCGAGGGCACTTTAACCCTCATTGTATAATCTGGGTGTTAATCCGGTCGGGTTCGGGTCAGTTGGGGTCCGGTCAAGGCTAAAAAGAAGATACCCGAACCCGACCCTATTTGAATTCGGGTTAGTCGGATTCGGATCAATTCAGGTCGGGTCTACTCGGGTCAAATCTATTCGGGTTCGGATCAACTCGAATATGAGTAAAATGGATTTAAAGTTGCCTATTTGTATTTTAAAATAGATAATTTATAAAAATATACTCCCTCCGTCCCTAAATAAATGTCCAGTTTGACTTTTCAGAGTCAAACTGGTTCAACTTTGGCCTTAAATATTTCTTTTGTGTTATATAATACATAATAAAAAATTATACCATTGAAAAATACACTTAAAACTCAATTCATTCATTTATTTTGCATCAAATATTATATAACACCCACAAAAATAATTAAGGTCAAAGTTGAACCAGTTTGACTCAGAAAAGTCAAACTGGACATTTATTTAGGGACGGAGGTAGTATTAGAAAAATATTAAAAAAAACCCTTACTCGGGTCAATCGAGTCGACCCCAATTCTAGTTAGCCAAACATTTTCAACCTACACCCTATTTAGTATTCGGGTTGACCCGAATAACCGAAATAGAATTATTGACTCAAATAACCCGACCCGAATAGACTTAATCGGGTCTGGGTCCGGGTAGGACCGGCTTTTTTTTTACACCCGTAGTTGTATATATTGAAATTGATGTAAAGCATGAGCCTAAAAGTCACAATTAACAAATTCATTAAACTTTTTCAGTTAAAACATGAAAATGCTACGTATTATACAACTATCAGTTCACTAATAATCATTCGTGTAAACCTAACACTTAAAACTAGAAGCCAACACTAATCTCTGTTAGAATTAGGTAAGGATTGTGATGATGATCTTAGATAATGTGCTTAAATCATGTTTGTTCACTTTCAAAATAAAATATTTCGACTCTTAAATGAGTGGGTGTCACAAAATCTTGATTAGTATAGTTCAAGAGAACACACTTGGTTTTTAGGCACATGAGAAGTTGAGAACTAAGCAAAATAACGACAAATTCTTAGATTTTGTTATTTACATATGAAATCAAGTAATCTATTATTAATGGATGGAAGTTGACAGTTATAGACTGTTTAAAACAGTATCGGTTGGATTTTGGTAACAAAGCGGGTAACTTAATTCGAGCACCAAATATATTGTTTGGATCAGGCTGCAGCTCCATGACCCCTACAACTTGTTGCCGTCAGAATCATATTAGTTTAAATGAGCGTGCTTAACCTGTATTTGAGCTCAATATAAACTTTTATGATATTTAGTAAATTACAATCAGGTAAAACAATTAGACATGTAAGTTTTCAACAAACAAACATAAACTCTTCTTTTTTTTGAACATCATAAACTCTTCTTTTATTCTTCTTATTTTTGTTCTCCAAATAGTTCACGAAATACGGGTGGTTAACAGCCCTACTCGTATTCTCAATTTCTCATATCCCCACCAACTAAGATACTAATTTTCATAATACAAAATTTAAAAAAATATATATATATATTCGCTCTTCTAATTTTAAATAGTTGTCAAATGATTACGAAATTTGGTGTATAATACATCAGCTTGAAACATGGGCACGTTGGAACCTGGTTAGTTGTTGGATACGATTATGTGAAAGATTTAAGTGGAATGAGGGGTCCAACAACTCACTAACCTTTTATTTTAGAATTTAAAATACCATGTTTATGTAATTTGCCAGCCACAAATATCGAGGGTCCCGTCTTATGTAGCTTTAAATTTTGCACTTTATTTCGCTTTTAAACTTTAAATTTACCATGCTTACCACCCTAGAGTTTTCTTATCTCAAACGTTAATATGCTTAGCGAAATTGGCAAATAACAAATGTTAACACAAGGGCTTGGAGGGTGTGTAAAGTGTGTGACCGCTCAAGACTTAGAAAATTTAAAATGCCTAAAAATTTGTTCCGTTAACGATTATATGTATGCGTACACATATTTTTACGAAGAAAAAAAATATTTAAATAAAAAAAGAGAATTGCTAGAACCACATAAAGTTTACAAAACAAAATCCACAAAATGATGTGTCTCAATGATTATTGGCTTAAAATATGAGATGTTTTTAAAAGTAAGAGAGAGAATACCACATACTTACATGCCACATCATTTTGTGGATTTTGTTTTGTAAATTTTATGTGGTTCTAGCATTACTCATAAAAAAATACCTTAAATGAGTAATATCTTGAACGTTTAGAAAACTAATTGCATTATATCTTATAAACGGTGACACTTTATATATAATATTCCTTCTCGAAATAGCTCATCATGTAATTTCGTTCAAGATCCTCGAAAATTCAAAAACAGCCTTCAACATTAGTTACAAGTAACAATTTTAATAGAATTGGATACATTGTTTAGAATAACGACAAACTAATAAAACCCGTATGATCGAAACAGTCAAATTTCCCTCTTGGCTGTATTTTGTTTTTGGCCATATGGTGCCTTCTAATATCATTGTTGTTTCCAAAAAATGATCAAAACACTCCAATAAAACAAAATAAGTGGCATGCATGATTCGCTTGGCAACTATCGATACAAATTGTCTTAATCGTATCAACAACGTATGAGTGTCCTAGGAGCATATCTTGGGTTAGCTCACTAGTGTCATGTATAATTTCTTCTGCAAAGACAAGGTTTGCGTAGCTTATATGAAAGAGCGTTTTGCATAAACCGCTAGAATTTAGTAATGTGCATGATGCTCATAGCACCAGGGACGGAGCTACTTTGAGTGTGGGGTAGGCCAAGGCCAACCCAAAATTTTCTACAAGAGCTTATCTAACATATACAACTTGGAGAATTTGGTTAGTTAATACGAATTTGGCCCACCCAATAGAGGTGTTACATTCATTAAGCTATTTTCAAAAATGAAAATAGAAAGATTGTTTAGTTTTTAAATGTTATATAGTGTATCTACATTTAAACTCAGATACTTATTTCAATGTGTTTTATTTCAATTTTTATGACACAAGAAGATTATATATTTAATTCATTAATATTTGGGTTGATTGATAAAAACATCATTGTACTTTTTACGTTAATAGCATTGTTCTAGTATCAATTAGTTTTTAAGTAACTCATTCTAGTTTAGTGGCCACTTAGATTTTGTCTATTACGTCGATTAAAAGTAGTATGCTTAAAATCAAGAGATCATCTACCTCGCCAAAGGCTTTATTATCAGTTTTCATTCACTATGACATAAAAAACGGTACTCTGCTGCTAGACTCTACTGCTCTGCTGCTAGACTCTACTGCTGACTCTGCTGCTGACTCTGCTGCTGATTCAAAGTACTGCTGATTCAAAGTACTGCTCGTTTTAACCACTGATTCCTAATATTATGGAAAGTATTATGTTATAATTAATGGGCCGTTAATTATACATAATTCCATGGGCTAGGGTTTGAGTAAACTCTATTATAAATAGAGATCATAACATTCTGCATGAAGTACGATCAACACAAAACCCTAAACACTTGAATACGATTCTGTTCTTGATTTGTGTCTAAAACAAGAACATCACTTGGTCTTATCACATAGAGATATTCGTGTAACCCAGGCATAGGGTCGAATAGTTTCTATTGGAAAGTGATACCACGATTTCAAGTGAATATCCGATACTCATTGATTATCTTAACACTAATCTGGAACACAGTAACACCAAATAACCAACAAAAACAAGACTGGAAATATACTATGGCCATGCAATTTGCATATTCTTGATTTGGATACTTTGGTTAGATCGAATAACGACAGAATAATAAAACGCATATGATCGAAACAGTCAAATTTCCCTCTTGGCTGTATTTTGTTTCGCTTTTGGCCATGGTGCCTTCTAATATCATTGTTGTTTCGAATAAAACAAAATAAGTGGCATGCATGCATGATTCGCTTGGCAATTATCGATACAATTTGTCATAGTCGTATCAACAATGTTGGAGTGTCCTAGGAGCATATCTTGGGTTAGCTTACTTGTGTCATGTATTTCTTCTGCACAAACAAGGTTTGCGTAGCTTATATGAAAGAGCGTTTTGCATAAACCGCGAGAATTTAGTAATGTGCATGATGCTCATAGCACGGTTTAAAAGATAGAATCATTGATATACAAAAATAACGTGTATTTCGAAATGTTTATCATAGGAGACCCAAAACTAGTAGGTTTTCGCGGCTTCAACATCTTAGTATGTCGTAATCTCAGTTCAAGACTTGCAAGTAATCTTAAAAATGTATCTTTTTAAAGACTCAAACTGAAACTCAAGCATGTAATATTAACAAAATACCTTATTGAGGTGATAAACAGAGTGTTGTTGCGTTAAATACAATTTGGAATATTATTAAACCAATAAACAAACACAAAGAAAACAGTCTGTTAATGACATATATTTCCAGCTCATCATAAGACGTGCACTCTATAACTATCCATGCATAAAACAACCTAGCTCCCATTCATTCCAAACACAAACACAAACACAAACAAACAACATTGATTTGTTTCACAACCTTTGTGCAAATCAACAACACATAGATATGGCAGCAGAAGAAGCCAAGAAGGTCGAGGTTCCACCTGTGTGTGCAACTGAGCCACCACCCGCCAAGGTCGAGACCAAAGCTCCTGAGGAGAAGTGCACCAATGATACCAAAGACGTTGCCGTTGTTGAAAGTAAGTTCTGTTCTATAAACGGCTCATGCTCACACAAGCATTTCTCTATCATCATTGTTTTATTTGATAAGTACCTATATATTGACTCAAAACTCGTTACTGTTTGCTGATATATTAGAACCAGTAGAGGCTGCAGAGGAAAAAGCTGCTGAAGGTTCTGCACACAGAGGTGATATATATGATTTGGTTTCGTATTTTAGGAACGGAAATATGGTTTTGAAGTTCTGGAAATTAAGTTGATTGTTTGTTACAGACGCTGAACTTGCTCGAGTAGCAACAGAGAAGAAAGATGCATTGATCAAAGCATGGGAAGAAAGTGAGAGATCCAAAGTTGAGAATAGCGCCCAAAAGAAGCTAGCTGCCATTGGAGCATGGGAGAACAGCAAGAAAGCCGAACTTGAAGCTCAATTGAAAAAAATGGAGGTTACAATCACATCTTCTTAATATACTTATAATTTATAAACGAGTCGAGTTGGGTTTGTCTTTTATGTTAAATGGAGCAAATGCAGAAAAATCTAATTACCGGTTAAAAATGCCCATAGTCTAATTACCGGTTAAAAATGGTTTTCAGTCTAATATTCAGATATAAGTTGGACATTTTTTCAATCACAAATTGCAGTCGCTAGTATAAAAGAACATGGGAAAAGAAAAGTGTTGTATGCTTGACCCGACAAAATAGATTTTGACTTGTATCCATATTGAATTTTACCCTATCTGCCCAACCCCGACCAACCAACTTGGAACCTTTAGGTTATCAGGTTTGTGTTATTGATATTGAATATTATCAGGAGAAACTGGAGATGAAGAAGGCAAAGTACACAGAAAAGATAAAGAACAAAATCGCTCGCCTACACAAGTCAGCAGAAGAGAAGAGAGCAATTACAGAAGCCAAACGTGGAGAAAGTCTTCTGAAAACGGAAGAATTCAGCTCTAAGTGTCGTGTTACTGGAGCTTCGCCAAAGAAACTCTTGAGATGGTTTTCAAACTAGTTGTTCCATCTACAAGTCTATAAATGTATCTTTTTCTATTTTGTTATGGTAAAAGGTTGATTTCATGTTTTCTCATTATTTGCGTGCATTTGTGTGAGTAGATAAACTATTTGTAACAGACAAGCTAAAAAGTAATATTTCCATCATCAAGTTTCAGTCTTCCAGATTACTGTTTTACTTCCTAACATTACTGATTTTACTTCCTAACTGAGACATAAGAACCCATAGTCCTAATAAGTTTTTTAACTGAGCTCTACATAAAACGAGCATTAGAGTAGATAACCTGTCAAGTAGAAGCTGAATTATCATCTAGGTCGCCTTGTAGATATTGTAGATATTCACCGTCATTAGGAAAATCAAGCAGCAGATCCATCGTTATATCTGATGATTTTTCTGCTTTAGAAGAGTTTGGTGAGTATGAGCCACAGTTTGTTGCCTCTTCAGCTTCAATCTTACATACCTGATCAGCAGATGCACCAGTTGAGCTAGCAGTGAACGTCGGCTCGGTTTGCATAGTGACCACAGAATCTGATTCGACTTTTATTGTCTGATTGAAGTCCTTCGCTCTTTGAAACGATTCACCAGCTTCAGAATTCCATGCACGAAGAAAATAGTCACAATCGGCTGCGCCAGTTGACGGGCTGAGAAGGATTGGATCTATTGACATCCTGGCATCAGCCTCCACCCTGACATTTTGCCCTTCTGCAATATGGGTAGTTGACAGTGTCTTGGGATTGGTATCTGTTGGCTCAGAAGCTGGGTTGGGTTGCAGGTTCAGGATTTTGTTTGGGACACGTTTCCTTAAATGAGAGTTCCAATAGTTTTTTATCTCGTTGTCTGTTCTTCCTGGAAGCCGTGAGGCTATGGATGCCCACCTGGATAATCATTGTTCAGTTTGTGCAGCAAAATAAAAAGAGAAATTTACGGCTACGGACCATTTAATATACATTTTGGACACCTTTATACTCGTTTACGAAATTAGACTTTTGCTCCGCGTATGATTAGTAAAGGAATACGCGGATACACGTGGACAGATAACAAACTGCCACCTCATGTACTAAAATCATTGTTTTTATTGGTGACTGACACATTGGTCGGTGCATCAAAGACAAAGGATGACGCGGGTTATTTTTTGTTATTACAGTAGAGTTCCAATGGCATATTTTGTAATTATATAATCACACCATGGCATTTTCTGTGCATTAAATAGAGTCCATAGGCATTAAGTTAAGATTTGAAAATAAAAGTTCATTCGGGCATTCCTTTCAATATACGACACGGACTTAAAAGTCCAGATTCGTAATGCTTAGAAAATTAGTCCAAATCGTAGAAATTACTTTCAAAACAGACCGTGCCGTAAATTTCCCAAATAAAAATTCAAAAAAGTAACAATAAAAACAGAGGTAGTGAAGCAGTTCATTACTTGTTACCCAGCAAGCTGTGCAACTGGAAGATTGTTACTTCTTCTTCAGAACTGAACGCGCCTCGTTTGATATCAGGCCGAAGATAGTTTGTCCACCTAAGACGACAACTTTTTCCACATCGACGAAGACCTATCAGATAAAGACATGACCCTTTTAGCCTTCAATATAAAACTAGTACCCAAGGCTAAAGCTTAGCATTTATAACGTATACTATGGTGAAGCAAGCCTAAAACGGTAAAGAAATTTAACTGTCAAACTCAAAGATAGTTTAGATATAATATGGGACTATTTAACTAGGGAGATAACATGCATGAATCCATGATGCCAGATTAAAATACGAAAATGATCATCTTTTTTTACTCATCTAGCCTAGTTATCAGTTCACGATTAACCTAGGATTGATCATAACAGAGCACATAATCGAAAAATGCGCAACAGATTAAGTAAAACCGTAACTTTGAAGGTTTGCTACAGGTTTTTACCAAGCTACACATCACATGCTATTTTGACAAATTTTGACATTTTGCACCTAAAGGTTCTTGACCGGATGCAACATCATTCTCCCCATACTCAAAATTCGGTAAACCATAACAGGACACCATACCCCTTTGTGGTCCAATCGGTTCAGGAAAAGGTTGTCTCCTTTAGGACCAATTTGTATCTATTGTCATGTGGCACATACAGACTTTGCTGTCAAATACTAAATGTTTTGGGGCTTGTCTTGAGGTTCTGCTCAGACACTTATCCAGTTATACGATAAGTCATTTACCATACTGTGAAACATAAAGAAAGACGGTACTCACAAATACGACTCCATTTGTCAAAACAACCAACGAAATTATCAAAGAACAATAAAAAAAGTTGATTTATAAACATTTTTCCACAGAAAAATTTTCATTTCATCAACTATCATAGCATACAAGTCCACATTTCACTTTTTTTTTTTTTTTTTTAAATCAAAATTTGACCAAATTTTTTATTCCAAACACCCAATGACACCAATTAAGCTCTCCACCCTATGTTTGTGAATTAAACTTTACGTATGCATACGGCACACAGTAACAAAAAGTTGAATTTCTGAAAATCTGGAATCTTAAGCACGACGTCCTATTTCCTAACAGTCACACAAACACCATTAGAGTGTCGAATTCAACAAACGTACATTAGTAAAAGCACAAACATATTATATGATCTACAAAAAGTCAAAAACAACGCTCAAAACAACTTCAACCCCAATCCGACCCTTGATCCGGGTTAGATTAGGGGGTGTATTTGATTTTGGCTTATATTTCATAAGCCCTGATTTTCCGTCTTATACGAGACTTGTGGGCTTATATCATATGAGTTTATCATATCATAATAAACTTATATAAGCCCACAAGTCTCAAAATAAGGCAAAAAATCAGGGCATATGAAATATAAGCCGAAATCAAATAAGCTTATAAGCACACATATAAGCTTAAACAAACACCCCCTTAGTATCATCTCCAAACACACACATACACACATATACACACATATACACAAAAGACTCATGAACAAGAGATAAACCTGCAAGTTTCGGAAACGAACGCCACGTCCCATGACCATTCTTAGAAATATAATCAACAAGCAGCTTATCTTCTTCAGGAGTCCAAGCACCTTTCTTCACCTCACCTTTTTCGCAACACGGCATTCTCCCCATCTTCTCCCTTTTCTCCTTTTTTCTCCCTCTTTTTCTCATCCAAACACAACACTCTTAAAAAAAATAAAAACCGTACTACTATTTTCTTAACATAAATAAACAGTCAAACAATAGATACAAAGCCCATAATAATAACTACACTAAGCCAATAATCTCTGACTAGAAAAAGTAGCAGCATTAACTCTTTTTCATCTCTGCAAACAAATTTTGGTATAAGCACAAATAATTGACAATTACATTATTTAAAAAGTCACAAGATTACATAATAATAACAATAACAATAACAATCAAAGCTAGCAATAATAGCAAAATTAAAAACATACATTAACTACTAGTGGCTGTCACATTATTACATAACCTAAAAAAGGTTAAAAACATAAATGCATGTAGAATTATTAGAAATTTTAACATGGGTTTGTGTTTTTTTTTTTTCTTTTTACCTTAAGATGATGAACAAGGTTTTTTTTTTTGGGTGATGACTGAAATGTGTGAGTGTGTTCTTTGTGTTTTTAGTAAAAGCATGAGGTCATTGTGTGTGACAAAAAGAGTGTGACCCTTTTTAATGTTTTTCTATATTGGGTTTTGATAAACTCACTTGACTGTTTATTTGTTTTTTCCATGCACAAGAACCACGTGTTAAGTTTGTTTTTTCTTGTTTCGTTCGTGAAATGAGTAATAATGGGCTGTAAAATGTTAATCATCCTACAAAGTTTCTGCAGGCCTACTCACACCCCTGGCAAGCGTCAGAATTAACGGTTTTGATGCAGAGAGAGAATGGGTAAAAAAAAAAAACTATTTAATATTGTTGTGTGTAGTAGGATTTGTAGGATGATTTAGGGGTGATTCTTTTTACCCCTTAGCTAAAGGATGCTATTTAATACGGAGTATTATTACTTTTTAGATGAGACCTACAAAAATCCCTTAAATGGTCTATATCCACAAGGCTTAATATCATCTCCTCCCCATTAAGATGCTTATATGGAAGTAGGACCCATATGAATCCTTAGCTAAGAAACAAAAGAAACAACCCCTTAGTAAGATGTTGTAGCAAAACTCATTATTTTTTAGCATTGCTAAAGCCTCCTGCCTCCTACAGTATATTCCTACTAATCCTCCTACACACATAACAATATTATATATTTTTTTCTCCACTCATTCTCTCTCTCCATTCAAACCGTCAGTTCTGACACTTGTCACGATCCTATGAGTAGGAGGATTTGTAGGAACATGAAGTAGGAAGATTTATTTATTTATTTTAAGTGATTGGCACACTCTTAAAATTTATTAGCACACTCAACTATACAAGTAGTTAAAGTAGCTTTTACGTAAAATACAATTACTTTGATGTATTGAGTAGAATGTGCCAATAAATTTTAGAAGTGTACCAATTACTTACTCCCTCCGTCTCAAAATTATTGTCATGAGACAAAAATTACATAGTTTAATAAAGTTGGTGCCACTTTAATTTTTAACCACTCAAAAAAAATATTCATCCACTATATTCTCTAGTTTTTACTTAAAAAAATAAAGTGGACAATTATTTTGAGACGTTCTCAAAAAAATGTGGACTATTATTTTGAGATGGTGAGAATACTTTTTTTTTAGTATGGAAAAAGAAAAGGTGTTGTCATTTGATGCAGAGAGAAAAGGAGTGTCAAAAATATTTACTACTTACAGGATCGTGACAAGTGTTAAAATTAATGAGTAAAAAAATGTATATAATATTATTGTGTGTGTCCAAGTATATTAGTAAAAGGATATCGTAGATGATATTTTGAAAAATTTGAGACTCGTCTGCCATTTGATCACATCACGCGAACGTCTATTCAAAAGAAAATGATGTAGCTTCAAACAAAAAGATTGGTAAAACAGTCAACAAATGAACAAAAAGTACACTCAACTTGCTAAACAAAAAAGAAAATACGAACATAATGGGTGATGTCACAGAGGGAATAACTTGGGCAACTTGGGCAATAATTACTCCTTTCGTCTCAAAATTATACGGTAGTTTATATTTATTTTTTGAGCGTTCACTTTCTTTTTTAATTAAAATTAGAAAATTTAGTGGGGAATATTCTATTTGAGTGGCTGAAAATTTAAGTGACTCTACTTTTATTAAACTTTGTGATTTTTGTCTGACAATAATATTGAGACAGAGGGAGTACTACATAAGAAATTGTTCCATTAGACTACCTACTCTTATCCGTCACACCGAAAGACACTCACTTTTCAAGTTGGTATCACATCAGTTTTCTCACTCCAACTTTTCACTCGCACTCCTACTTACCATTCATTCTTATCAATCACACCACCCTCATCTTGCAATTAAATATCCACTTTATACGAATATACCACACTAACACTCACAACCCAAATAAATAATATAAACTGTCACACAAACCGAAAAGTCACTCACTCACCACTGTGAGATGTTTTTCTTACCTCTCGCACGTGACCCATGGTAAGCACATCAAAGCTTACTTGCGAGTGAGGGTCTCACTCCCCATCTCACGCTACCGATTAAGCGTAGCCTTAGATGCAATGTTTTCTTGGAGCAAGAATTAATTTGCAATGTTGGGGTACTTCAATTAGCTATTGGTGTAAGCAATGTGACACTTTGTAGATAAAGGGTATGTTTTGGCAAAAATGACTGGTGTTGGAGATATAAAAAAAGATTTTTTTTTTTTTTTTTTTTTTTTTTTTTTTTTTTTTTTTTTTTTTTTTTTTTTTTTTTTAATTATAAATATGATCTCTCTACAATCTCGTATGTCAAACATACACAAAATAACTAAACAATGGGTGAGAGCTAAAATCTCAAGAAGATGTTGATAGTTAAAGAAACAAAAAAAGAAAATCTAACGAGAAGATTGTAACAAGAAACGACTTAAGATAACCTACTGAAAATGAAAATCATGTCGACTTAATATCATATCACATATCAAAACCATATATGTACACTATATTATTAACGAATTAAGATAAATTACATAAGAAACGTAATAAAACTCTATTCGATTTCGACCCATGACCAATCTACACAAATGGACCAAACCCTCGAATGCTAAACATAAGACTAGTCACAATTAGGTGAACCATCATTATTAATTTATTATCACCCCTCACCTCCTTCTCACGCGTAACCACCATTAAAAACTCCCCATCATCTCTATTGTTTGTACATAATGATGACCACCCTCATTGTTATCTTTTTTTGGTTTGTGAGTGTGTGAGGTATTTTGTAAGTCATGTTTGTATAAATTAAGTATTTTTAATAATGATGGCCATTAAAGGTAAAAAATGATTATAGTGACGATTTTTATGAATGGTGATGTGATGCTAACATAAAATATGCAATTACAGCTTGTCACACAATGTCAACATTTTCCAAACATCTGCAATGGACCTGAAAACGGCCAACATCTTAATTTCGCATCACTTATACATTATCCCCCACCTTTGACCAGATCGATTCATATCGTGACCAAGTGACTTGGAATGATATTTTTCCACAAGTATCGGCCAAAACCTAATCATAGTCAAGTTTATGTTTCACCTATGCTTCACGTTTTTATCTAAGGACAAAAATCAAATATGAAAATAATGTTCTCTAATCACTTGCGATTACTCCGCAACCATGTCATCACCATATATTAACAAGGTCATAATCTTAGCAGATTTTTCAGTACTGAATAGACAAAGATATTGTCATTCAGAAAACCCAAAAAGGGAGTATCTCAATTTTCCAAGTATGTGGAATAAAATGCCAAAGTTAAAATGGTATGACCAGTAAATTGTACAAGTTAGTTTGTAATGCTTCAAGTTTGGACATCTTTTGTCGATGTATAAGTGTTTTGGTAACTGTGTGGTTAACTTTCACCAACGGGACATAAACTCTTCACTTAAAAAAAGTAATGAAACAAAAAACCAAATAAGGATCAAGATAAACGTCACGTTTCAACTGCACAAGTTCATTATCACAAAATAGTTGGACTAGGCTATACCTAAACGTGATTTGATACTCTAAATTACTTAAGAAAAGTCTGCACAACCATCTACATGATTAATCTATACCTCATTTTCACTACATTGATCCCATAATATCATGATAAAGATTACACATACCATTCAACGCATAATCATACCTAGCATATCCGGCTACGAAAAGGTGCAACTAGCTACTGTAACGGCGTTTGCGCTCTTCACTACAGTTTTTGCCAAATGCTTTGCTATCCCCAGAAATATCTATATCACAAAAGACAATAACATCATATCTAGACCAATATTATGCATAATAAGGATCGTGTCAAAGTAGTACATTAATGGAAACACACTTTATCAAACTTTTTACATAATTCCATTTGTTGTGGCATTGCCATGGTAGGCGAAAATTAGGAATACTAAAATCAAGAACATTTATCGCCACCAACAATTCTTAAGGACTACAATAGCAACTGTAAGCCCATGAGCATTGTGCAGACTTAAGTACTACCATAGAGCTACATCACAGTTCCTTAACCACAATACATGTTGATGATGGTAACTAAAGCCACATACCTCTAAATGATTTTGTCACATATGTTCCTCGATTCCACAAACTTTTCGATCCTGAAAGTAAAAAAGGAAAAAATGAGCCTAAGTAACTGGATGTAAACAATATGAGAGTGTCAGAAAGGGGAAGTAAACTTAGAAACTTGTTACAAACCGGATCATAAAGCACTTTTTGGTTGCGCCAGAATTCTAACCGGGGCAGGAGCACTCTTCCTGGAAAAAATAAAAGCATGTAGTGAGGTGGATTCAAGCAAATTGTTTAACTCGTACAAAAAACTAAGGTTGTAGGCATCTAAACTTATTATATGGTGCTTTGTAGACTAGCTCTTACCGGATCTAGATTTTCTTCCACCAAAAGACTCAGGAGACAAAATGATAACCTTGGAGCCCTATAATACAAAGCAATCAAAGTTATAAGCAGCACTATAGGCATACAAAAAATCATCATACACTATAAAATACTTTCAAATATAATTAACTTGCATTTATAGAGACATACTAGAAGCTATGCCTCGAAGCTTAACATCACCTTTTGCAGTACAAATATATTCATATTTAACGGACACTAACCATGAGCTTGCAGTATCAAGCAAGAAACAGAAGAACATTCTAATATAATCTAATTATCAGAACTTCAATTCTAAAACTGCTGCTAAGAAGATGATACCAAGGACGCTTAGCTCAGGAATAATCATCAGAACTGAGAAGAAATTGTTCTTTGTATTCACACATATTTGATTTAAAGATTCTTCTATGTTAACGTCAAACATCAATAAAATACCTACACGCTAGTTGCAGTCACGACATGAGCCTCATCCTCCCAAACAAACAACTATAACGATACCATAAGATGATTTACTTAATCTTAAAAACCCTCTTACCACACAAACAAGTAAGTATAATCTTTCATCGCAATTGCATAATATGTAGTCGCAAAACATTTTATTGACAAAATAATGTATGATGTATGAATGTACGATACCATACCTACAACAAAAATATGGATACTAAATAAACAAGATACAATCCAATTTTGTTGCTTGCAAATGTTCTAGTAATAGAGATAAATATACCTTCTTGGCCTTTGAAATAGTTTTAGCTGATTCAGGACTTATTGCTATAAGTTTCCTTTCAGCCAAGCTTTCAGATGTCAAATTTCTCTTGGACTTTCTCAGAGTCTTAATTGCTTCTTGAGAATCCATTCCCTGCCTTACAGCTGCAGCAGCATTACAGGTACCTTCGCTGTACGGACTGCTAGATCTACCTTTCCTTTTTTTCTTCTATATGGATATATGCATTAAATTAACAAGTAAGATACCATCCAATATAGTTGTTCATAGATCCTTTTGCATCTAAAGAGATAAAGTGATAAACATACCTTCTCAGCCTTTGAGATAGTTCTAGCTGATTTAGGACTTATTGCTATGAGTTGCCTTCTAGCCGAGCTTCCAGATGTCAATTTTCTTTTAGACTTGGTCCGAGTCATAATTGTATCTTGATAATCAACTCTGCAACTTGCAGCTGTATCAGAGGAGGCATTTACGAGGAATCCATTACCCACACTCGCGCAACTCGATGGATCCGAAAACTTAGCTTTAGAAAATTTTGCCTCTCTATCACCTTTTCTTGTGGCAACCTGTGATTCACCGTGTACATCAGCATCCTCATTTTTTCCCTGGTTTGAAATACCAACTTCCAAACTTAACTTTTTTCTTCGAACCTCAAGATCTTTGTCATTCTGTTTTCCATTTATAGTGAACCTATTATCCATATCCTGAGAGCAATTTGCAGCTTCATTTGAATCTTGTTCACATGCAACAGAAAGATTTAAGGAAATGTTCTCTAAATTCTGCTCATCATGATTCAACTTCTCAGGGTCAATAAGAGTTACTTTATCCAAATTGGCAATCTTTTGTAGTAAAGAACGACTTTTACTGCCAGAAGCACCTGAACACTTGGATATCGCAGCTAAGTCATTTCTTGTGATGTTATGCTTCATGTCATGAACATCAATGTTCAAGTGACTCATTCTAAAACTTGGATCATCCTCGATATCTGACGTAAGGGGAGATCGTTCACATAAAACTCCATGTCCAGCTTCAGTTATATCCTCCTGTTCAAAAGCCATAACGAGTGATCTTGATGAGAACAAACAAGGTTCAGAGCTGACTTTGCCTACAACTTTTTGAGATCAGATATTATAAAATTTAGAAGAATGACAGATATTTTGTCAAATTCCAAGATCAAGAAAGAGTTTCGATGAATATTAGTGCTCTGTTTGTTTTATGGAATATACTCGAGCAGAGTGATAAAAAAGGTACTGCACTGAAGAGTCAAGCTGAGCTATGTTCTTCAACCTTTAAACCCACAAGAGAATCTGTTGGTCCCAAAGTGTTTGTGTGTAGAGAGATTGAGTGAAATTGCAAAGTATAAACAAACTAGATAACTTGTAAATCTTTCTAACTTAATTAATGTTACAGGATTTGTTCTATAAATACTAGGCGAATGGTTGCCTTTGAACCATCGCAACGTTTCAACATGAAAGGGTGTGTTGGTTCTGTTTCGTTCGAACAGGTACAAGCCAAACAACATGTCCCTTGCTTTTGTTATGGGTCGAACGGGTATGAACCCAACCATTGTGACCCTTTGACTTTTACAGGAAAATTGGGTCCTGACAGATTGAAATTTCCATCGTTGGTCCTTTGGTTTCTAAACAAAAGCTCTCGTTAGGTTTAGAGGTATAAAAAATGTATCGAATGGTTTCTTGGATTAGAATCGTTAACGAAAAAAAATTTGTTCTGAAAAAAACAAAGCGAATTTCGTTAAGGTTTGTGTTACAAGTAACGTAAACGAAAGTTTTCCTAAGTTAGCGAATGGATTCTGAATTGTAACGAGATGTATTGAGGCGTGCTGTTGATGCCAATGTTGTCCAAAGTGTTTGTGTGTAGAAGGATTGAGTGAAATGCAAAGTATAGTAACAACTAGATAATTTAAATCTTTCTAACTTAATTAATGTTACAGGATTTTTCTATAAATACTAGGCGAATGTTGCCTTGAACCATCGCAACGTTTCAACATGAAAGGTGTGTTGGTTCTGTTTGTTCGACATATCTAAGCCAAACAACATGCCGTTGCTTTTTTATGGGTCGAACGGTATGAACCCAACCATTGTACCTTTGACTTTTACAGGAAAATAACTAAACATAACTAATAACTAAACTTCTAACCGCTATTGGTTATAAATGTTTCTATAAGAACACATTTGGTCCATTGAGAGTTTTATTCACGAGAGGACCATGCAAGATTACATGCTCACAGAATCACCAAGTATACCAAAAATAAGAAACACAACTTACGCTTTAAGACAAATAGGACTAAACGGAACGAATTTTGGGTTGTTAAACTTAGACACTGCGATGAACATTATAAACAAGAACAGAAATATTTGACAAATGGAGATGCATAACAAAAAAAACCTACATGTGGAACTTCAATTGAGGATGCATCAGGAACAGTGATAGTTTCATTGCTAAAAACTGTGTGGTCATGCCCTTGAACTCCTATATTCACACTGAAGATATCACAATCTTGCAAGGGTAAAGAAACACTTTGAACTCCTGTATCCACAACAAATTCCTCCCAATGACGGGGAAAACCAATTTTAAAATGATCAAACACCTGTAAAGGTAAAGAAATATCACATTATTATGGAATATTAAACTAAAATGAGCAAAAAGTTCCAAGTCTTTTTGGCTAAAATAATCAAACATCATAATTCTTAAAGATGGATATGAGCTGTTATTCTCAATTGCGCAGCTATTTTGCCATCCTCGTCTTGTAGATCAACAATCTGTTGAACTTACAAGGTGATATATGATATATGATTTAACACAATGTATTAGCAACAGTCAACAGATGGCTACAGATACTAATTCAGATTTCAGATAGCTAGTGCTCACTTGAATAAACCGCAAGTCTTTTTTTGTATTTCTCTCCTAGTTTCTAATATAAATGGCTTTTTTCCTGGCCAAATTTGAATTGTGAAGCCTATGAATCTTTCCTTAGTTTTCTCAAGTACGAAACATAAAAAAGTCTAGAATGCAGCTAACAGCATATCTTTCTTGATATATATCTAACATAAAATGCAATTGAACCCAACAGTTGCGTAATAAGTACTCATACATATATTTCGTTGATCAAGGCAGCTAAACTTACTTCTCAAAACAGTGAAAGCTAGCAAACATTTGTGGTTCTTTCACTTCTTTGTGAACAGAATAGCCTTAAAAAGAACCTCATTAAGGATAACGGAACAAGGAAAAAATGTTGAATTAGAACAGTTAAAAAGAACCTCGTAAGTCTCAGTTGAATACCAGTTAAACAGTTTCATTCTTCTTGAATTAGAAGATGTATCACAAAACAAAAGTCTATGACTAGGCATAGTTATGACCCAAAAATAAATGATGCTATTCAAGAGACAAAAGAGATGGTTAAAAAGGTAATACAGCTACCAACACTGCTAACAATTTAAGTGCAAATAAAACACAACAAATTATATCAGATAGTCAAGATTCGTCTGAATACCTTATCTGGGAATCCATTTTCAAGCGTTTGATTCTTGTTAATGTTGCCATCCAAAATGATATGTATTCCGTCAACAGTCTCTAACCCATGGTAATCAAACCTCTTAAGTATAGGTGCAGAAGTGAAGCAACGCTCAGCCTGATTCCTATAATTTCATCCACAGCCAAATGGATACATTAATTACATGTCAATCTGACAATAAATATGGAAACAAGTATGTGTAGAAAACAGTTGACTCAATAACAAAACAGACAGCAAAGAATATAAAAAATTTAGGTTCAAATCATATCATCCTATGGTTCTATCAGTTAGGAAACGTAAACCTTTGGTCCAAAAGAATAGAGTTATCAAAAAAATACCAATCTAACTAAGCTTCCAAATATAACTAACTTATTTGTTATAGATATGGTGTTATGTTCTGACATATTTGGGATCTGTTTTATGGGGAAAACGCTATGATGGAATTTACATAAGGCAGCGTTTGTGGATGTCTTGTTTCAATGAGATAGTCTGATTAAAGTAATATCTTTCGTCTTATCACCAAAACAAAATAACCAAAGATACAAAAGGACGCAAACATCAAAGCAACTAAACCAACTGTAATCCACAACACATTCCTAAACTTATCCTTCTTTTCCATCTCAGACTCCAATGGAACGCCATACCAATCCCTTTAAATAAGTAAAGTGCCACAGTACCAATGCCATAAAAGAAAACCGAAAACCCACCAAGCACTACTAAAACCGTTGTAGTATTCGAATATATCATCACTTTTTCAGCCATAACCACACCCATAGCCTCAATATCTTATTAATGATACTGGTTATATGCATGGACTACCCACGCACTTTATCATCTGTTTTGTTATAGTCATTTTGTACATCTTAGTCATTAAAAGAAAGGGTTATTCATCTAGAAATGTTTCCAACTGCCCACCTTTTACTAATGTTCCTTTATTTTTTCTACTTAACTTTCAAAAGTGGGTGTTTGGATTATGTTTTTTTGGTTTTTGTAAGGCAAAGTTACTATCTCACATTACATACACGATAAATCTATCACACATGTCCAAGACGAGACTTGAACCTACAACCACATGGCCGGGGAGCATTCTCACACCACATGAGGTACCGCTAGGCTACAACCCTTTATTTTATGAGCATTGATTGACATGCCTAATTGGTATGCCTAATCCTCTGTGTCAGCATGTCATTGGTGACAGCAAAGGGACCACTTTTTAATAAACCAATAAACAACTTCCACATCCATTTAGGCATAAAATTAGGCACACATTTAGGCCTCTCAATCATTTTCCTTATTTTATTTTCCGAGTTTATGGGATTATTTAGGGGGTGTTTGTTTATAACTTTTCGGCTTATTCTGAAACATGCATAAGTTTATTATGATAATAAACCTATATATGCCCGTAAGTTTCAATATAAGCCGAAAAAATTAGATGTTGTTCACCACTAAGCTAGCCGAAAAAAATAAGCTTACTAGATTTTCCAAATTAAGCCCGAAAAATAAGCTAATTCTTATTCAAAAAAACCCCAAAAACAGGACTCAAAAGTCAAAAAAGTATACAAATAAACAAAAAGAGTAAAAAAAGAAAGAAAGTACTGATAAATAGGGGCAGTGATGCCTTGAACACCAATGGCAGCTCTACCATCATCAGTCTTGAGACTAGTGAGCCACCAATCTTGCAAAGTTACCTGTTGTTGTTTTTCAAATGTGTCAAACAATTTATAAACTGTAACAAATTACTTATATTTAAGAAAAGAAAAAGTTACATTTGGAGGGAAGTAAGAAGAAGAAGGTGTAGTTATGTCATTAGACTCCATTGAAGAAGGGTGAAATAATCTTTTGACTGAGTCCCAAACTTTCATTTTGTGTTTTGTTTTCTTCAGTTTGAGGTTCTTCTTATGATCCAACGGTCTTTTTTGCATTTATTATTCAAAAAGATTTGGTCAATCTGTTTTGTGCCAACAGTCTATTGTACCATGTTTTCTCTTCATTTTCATTCATCGTATTTACAATTTACATGTGGGATATATGTGTGATTTATTATTTATTATTATTATTATTATTATTATTATTATTATTTTTTTTTTTTTAAATTTTTTCGTAGACATGTCATTTCTCTTTCTTTTAGTGACAAAGGTGTGAAAATGAAATCGGTGATAACCAGTCACCTAGTTACCCATGCCGCCTCACAAATTCACATAGTGACTTTCGGTTTCCAAGACACAATTCGGTGACTTGGTTCACCTAGTTTACAAATGAAGTGATGTGGGGCCCTCATTTTTTTATTTTGTTTATGAGTGTGTGTAGGGTATTTAGTGAGGTATATTTGTATAAAGTGTGTATTTTAATAAAATTTTACTATGTCCACAAACAATGTGACGCTGATGTGTAAGGTAAAAAAAAANCACTATGCCACTTAAGCCTAAAGGGGTCTTTGTTCTGGCTTATATAGTCGGCTTATGGCCTATTTAGTTTTCGGCTTGTATTTCATAAACTCACTTTTTGTGGCTTATTTTGAATCTATTCGGCTTATATAAGTTCATTATGATGAACTTATATAAGCCGGATGATGAACTTATATAAACCAGAGAGTGCCAAAATAAGCTACAAAAAAGGAGCTTATGAAACATAAGACCAAAACCAAATAAGTCATAAGCCGGTTATATAAGCCGAAACAAACACCTACTAAATTGCTAAGCCTATGTTTAAGGTATTCAGACACCCATTAACTGCTTGTACTTTTAATAATAAGTGTTCACCGTTGAATCTAACATCTCTCAACCGATTCTAAAGTTATATTTGGTGAGATTTACTGTTGTTGGAATCAGAGAAGTAGATGTGGATGGAGGTAGAGCTAGAGATTAAAAATTGAGATTATCTTTTATAAATTACATGAAGTATCATTTGATTTTAAGAGATTATTAAAGATTATTATTTAACAAAAAAAAATCTAATAAGTTTTGTGTAACCACCCGTACTTTTTACGTCAAATTTTCGCACTCCGTTAAACTTATCACTCATCAAATATATTAATATAGAGTATATTGATAAGTTTTGACATTTTTATAAGCTTTATATTTTTACGTTACCTGGTTTTAAGTTTCGCGTCTTAAAATATTACGTTTGCAATTACCAAGATTAAACTATACACTCTAAACCTAATACTACTACAAAATACTAGTAATACAAAAACTATCAAATCTATCCTACCCATTTCACATCTCACGCCACCTTCCCAAATCCCACACATGTAATTAGAATAGCTAAGTGGCCATCTAAGCTTATGCCTAGTCCTAGACTACTAATAAGGACACAAACAAATTAAAGTAAGAAATAAAATAACACAAGTCATGTATATAGGTTACGTAGATCATACATGAGAATATTAACTTAGTCACAAAGATGATTTCTTATCACATATATAAAGATGATCATACTATTTTTATACGTTACGTATAACAAATGTATACATGTTTGTATTATTGAATGTTTGCTACAAAACATGCGAAACGGAGAGTTGAACAAAGATACACGAACTAGGCAATATCAAGGATTTTAAGTTTAATTCTTGATTTGCATGACATGATTTAAGCTTAGTATGGAAGTCATCTTTAAGTTTGGACTTGATTAGTCATCATTTTGGATACTAAAGCCTAATAAGTAATAACAACACCAACTAAGCATAGCTATAATAACCAATGTGTCAAACCTATTGTTAATCTTTCTTTGGCACCAAGTAATAAACTACATGCGTAGCACATAACAAAGGACATCGCATATCAAAATTTTATCTAGTTTAGTTACTAGTTTTTAAGCCATTAATATTTATTATTTATGCCATCATTTTTTTAGTAAAATCTACAAAGCTACCTAAACATGCTATAGACCAGATATGTGCTAATGCTAAACTTATAAGTGACCCATACGTATTGCGTTAGTTAAGTGACAACAACGAGGTCTAAATTTCATAGGAGTGGAGCTCTAGTTAGCATGACACTACTACAGAAAAAAATTATTTGGTATCCTTTAAGAACGCTTATATCATAAAATGTTCCAAAAAGAGCAGACACGCTGACAAACATTCCAAAATAAAACCATTGGGAACGTTTCTTAAAAAAATGTTCCAAAACATACTTTTGGAACGCTTCTTGCCAAAACTGTTTCAAATAATTGGCCTTTTTGGACCGCTTTACCAAAAACCAATGTTGCAAAAATCGGCCGATAATCGTTAATCGGTCATACACCTTGTTGATTTTTGAAAATCGGTGAAAAAATCGGCCTAGGCAAAAAAATCGCAAAGAATCAGTAAAAAATCGGCCGAATCGGTCAAAAATCGGCCGAATCAGTCAATTTTAAAAAATAAAAATTTAGACATTTTACTTAATTTGGGGATCGTTTATTTCACTTATAACGCACAATGTGCCTCATAATCAGAATTGGAGCCTTTTATTGAGGTTTGGAAACATAGTAGGCTTGGAATTAGTTAAGATCTTTAGTTTGCTTTCCAGAAATACACAAAACATGCAGGAAATGCCAATCCGATTAATCACCGATTAATCCCGCCTTGGCCGATTAATCGCTGCAGGGTGGTCGACCGCCCGACTACCGATTCACGATTTTTGCAACATTGCTAAAAACCATTCCAAAAGTTGTGTTTCCAACGGCTCATGTAAAAGTATTTCACCTTTTCGAACGATTTATTAATAACCATTCCTAAAAGTTGTATTTTAAATTACACCCAACGGTCGGCTAATTCTCTTTTCAGTTCTCTTCACTACCAAATCACACCAAACTGCAGATCTCATTTACTTCCTCCGACATTAAATTGCAAGACCACCATCATTAAATAACACTACCATCATTAATGCTTCAAGTTCTTTTTTAAGGTAAATAACATCAACTCTTCTACGCTTATTTTATATATAAATGTACTAGGCTTGTTTATACAGGTTGTTTGCGCATATGCTAATATTTATGTGTTTGTAGCACTCATTAGTTTTGTAAATTATATGTCATAAGATTCATACTCATCCAAAATTAATCTAATAGAGATTAATTTTGGAGAGTCCCCATTTCTGGGACTGCTTTTTGAATATTTTGTTTCATCTAGGATGTGTATATGATTTAACGGGTTTACTCTTTAAGAAAAAATTTGGTAAACATTTCTCTTTTACTCCTTCGGGTTTGCGTTTCATACGCATACTTGGGGAGTTGAAAGGAAATGCTGCCGATTTTTTCTTAAATAGTCAACTCGTTAAAAAGTATACACATATGAAGCAAGGTATTCAAAAAGTGGGTTAGAGACACACCGTGACCAAATTTATTGTATTTATGTGTATTTCATGATTGTGTTATTATTATTATTATTATTATTTTAATTTCAGATGGATCGCCAAAATTGGATGTACGATATTTCACGTTCTACCCCTGAATATGTAAATGGTGTGGAAACTTTTCTTGCGTTTGCTGAGGCTAATCGGGTGAGTAGTGGAGTTCGATACATTTGGTGTCCTTGTAAAGATTGTAAAAACGTATGTAAATTTAACAATACTAGTGTAATTGAAGGGCATTTGATTAAACGTGGTTTTATGCATAAGTATACGTGTTGGTCACAGCATGGTGAATTACTAATTGATAAGAGTGTGTTTGTTTATGTGTCTAATGATAATCAAGGCACCAGCTCATATAGTTATAACGACCATGATCAAGGCACTAGTTCATATAGTAATAACGACCATGAAGATTTAAGTGAGATGTTCCATAATTTGGAGCGTAGTGTTGGTGAAGATGAACAAGAAAAGTTGCAAAAATTATTTCAAGAATCAGAAAAAGAATTATATCATGGTTGTACAAAATTTTCCGCAGATAGTGGTTGGAGTGATAGTAGTTTCACACGCTTATTCGAATTTTTACATGATTCGTACCTGAAAGATAATGGGATGCCTGTTTCGTTGTGCCAAGCCAAAAAGCTAATGTGTCCAATGGGATTAGAAATTGAAAGAATACATGCATGTCCGAATAATTGTGTCTTGTATAGAAAAGAGTACGAAGATCTACACGAATGTGTTACTTGTGGTGCATCAAGGTATAAACATAAAAAAGAAAAATATGAAAATAATGATGTTACAAAAAATGCCCCCCCCCCCACCGCGCGCGCTAAATTGTTGTGGTATTTGCCAATCATACCGAGACTTGAAAGATTGTTTTCCATTGAAAAAGAGGCTAAATTATTGCGTTGGCATTATGATGAACGCAAAAATGATGAAAAATTAAGACATGTGGCTGACTCACCTCAATGGAGAAAGATTGATAATACGTTTGAGAATTTTGGTAATGAAATTAGAAATCTAAGGTTTGATCTTAGTTCAGATGGAATAAATCCGTTTGAAAATATGAGCAGTCGTCATAGTACTTGGCCAGTTTTTTTATGCATCTACAACCTTCCACCATGGTTATGCATGAAACGTAAATACATTATGATGTCACTGGTACAAAAACTGCTATTGGTCACGCCAGAAATGTGTGACGATATGCATATAGTCACACACGTTTTTTTCGTTGTGTGTCACCAAAGGTCCCGCCACCGTAGGTGGCATATGGTCACATTGTTGAGTTCGTGGCCTTTTCCATCGAAAAAGAGTGACCAAAACCCCGAATATGTGGCAAATTAGGCACATGTTTTGTTGGATTAGTCTGTATCAGTGACCGTAAACACTTTATATATCATTTTCATGTGTGTCATGGTTTATGTATGTTTGCTTAGTGATTGATATTTATGAAGATGTGTTCCGGTCCAATTTGCATTTTGTTTGAAATAAATGCGTGATGTATCATGAATTTTGAAAACGAGGTTATTAGAAGTGAGCCAAAACTTGGCAGGGAAGTTTTACATGAGGGTGATACTTTGTGTGCATTGTATTCCTACTTTTTATCGTGATCTTCATTAAAAACTTATGGCAAAATATTTTTGTTTTACTAATGATTTTTAACGACAACCTATGGTAAATTAAATTGAGAAATCACAAAATCCCAACAATTCCACAAAGTGAAGATGTGTGCTTCTGAAATGTTTTCCTCTATATCGAAAACAATGGATATTACTAAATTGTTACGTATGTCATTTAAAAGCGATGTGGGAGACACGTTATTTCATAGTATCATGCCTTGTTTTTGAGGTGTGACTGATGTCAAGAACGGTGTAACTTTTAATAACCATGGTTTTTGACTTTTTAGGCTTTTGATCAACGCGCATCGCTACACAAATTGAGACAGGGTAACACGCTATTTTTTGGAAGCTTGACATAACCACTTCAAATTTGTTTGCACCACACATAGTTTATCCTCCCACACTTTGGTGATAATAGTCGAAAGCTCATTTACCAACACACCCACCCCTGATTTGGAGTAAGCTTATTTGGATTGCTTATTTGGGTTGAAAAACGAAGTAGAAGCCATTTTTCTATAAGAGCGCTGGGTATCATGCATACCATTAACACGTTATTGGTATGCCACCTCAGCGCCACATCATCCACTCCAAATAACACACCATTCACTAAAACACCCCTCCCTCATAACACACCACTAACACGTTATTGGGTCCCACTTTTTTTTATTTCATTTTATTTAAAATAAAAACAAACACATTTTATTAAACACAAATTAAACCTACAATACATAAATTAAAATTACAATACATAAAATTTACAATACATAAAATAAAATTACAATACGAAATTTTGAAAAAAAAAATACTGATAAAATTACAATACGTGACTACATATCTTGTTGTTGTTGTTGCTGTTGTTGGTATCGTTCCCAAAGATGATCAACAAGATCATGTCGAAGGTCGTTATGCACGTCCTTGTCACGTATTTCCTTACGTTTCTTTGCATGCCGATCGCATCTTTCGATCCATGTTTCTTGTATATTTGCGGCCGGACTAACAAATATTTCGTTGTATTCACTTATTTGAAATTCTTGGTCTTGTAGTATCATGTTATGCAATATAATGCAACAATACATAATCCTACGTATTCTGCTCACCTGGTAAGATCGTGTGGGTTGTGCTATAATCCCCCAACGTCCCTGCAGGACACCAAAAGCCCGTTCCACATCTTTCCTTGCACTTTCTTGAGCCCTCTTAAAATTTATATCAGGCGCGTTTCGGGCAATTTTATATGATTTGACAAAAGTAGCCCACGTGGGATAAATACCATCTGCTAGGTAATATCCTTTGATGTATGTGTGACCATTCACCGTGAACGGGGCTTCGGGAGCACGCTCGTCAACGAGGTCGTCAAACAAATTCGACCGATATAGAACATTTAGGTCGTTATTTGCACCCGATATACCAAAAAATGCATGCCAAATCCACAAATCTTGAGATGCAACTGCTTCAAGCATTATAGTCGGATGCTTGTGATCCCCTCATTGGAATTGTGCTTTGAAAGCGTTCGGACAATTTATCCATTCCCAATGCATACAATCTATACTACCAAGCATACCCGGGAACCCATGATACTCTGCGTGTTTTTCATATAGCCGCGTAATATCATCCGGGGTGGGTTTTCTTAAATACTCCTCTGAGTATAAATCCTATATGCATTTGGTAAAATTTTCTAAACTATCACGACAACAACGTTCCCCAATTTGCAAATATTCATCAAAAGCATCGGGTGCTGACCCGTACGCCAATTGGCGTATAGCTGCTGTGCATTTCATTATAGGGTGGATACTCATTTTACCACAAGCATCTGGCCGTGATCTAAAAAATAGAAAGTGAGGGGGAATAGGATGAACGTTATAGTTAATTATACCTTTGACTATTTTTAAAAATAGTCGTCGACTCATCCGGTAACGTCGCCTGAAATTTCTTTCGGGATATTTTGGATTATCCCCAAAAGCTTTTCCTCATCCGGTTCCCAACGTTTACGGACGGAATCGATCTTCTTTGGTCTCGGCTTTTTCCCTTTTCCTTTTCCTTTTCCGATCGGCGAAGACTCGGTTTGTGATCCTTGTGTTGGTGATGGAGGTGAGGTTGGTGGTGGTGATGAGTTTTGTGGCATGTCTTTTGTTGGTTGCGAGGAATTCCCGATATTCATGTTGTTGAAGTATCATTGTTGTTGTGAAAAAAAGGCCATTTGGTTATATTGATCTTGATTCATTTGTGGACCGAAATTGGGTTGTGAAAAATATGGCATCGAGTTTTGCGTGTTGTGTTGGTTCGGATATGGAGGATATAGAGGATATGGAGGATATAGCATCGCGTTTTGAGTGTTCGGCATAGGCACCGGAAAAGACCGACGGGATGACGGTGTTGCGGGTGAAGGCGAGCTTGAATTAGCGGATTCGGTTTGAAAAATATTGTTAAGTAACCAATCATTTCCGTTGTTATTTGCCATTTTTTGAAGATAATGTGTATGCAAAAGTTTTGATATGTTGGTGTTTATACGTGACAAGTTTTGATATTTAAAAGTTATTTGCCATTGCAGCCTTTGCATTCAAGTCTTGCCCGTTTGCATGCAGCCTTACATTCAATTATATGACAAGTTTTCTCATTTCTATTCATTTGAAAGTTGCATGCAGCCTTGCATTGAATTATGACAAGTTTTTCTCACTTGTATTAATTTAACTTTTGCATGCAATAAATACAACACAAATAAAAAGCACATTTTTTGATAAAAATACACTAGTCAAAAGCAAAGTAGATAACTCTTCCGGCAAATACAAAATCGTGAAAAAGAAAAGCAAAGTTCTATTAAATACAAAAGAAAAGTTCCATGTAAAGACTAGTCAAAAGCAAATCCCATGTAAAGACAAAAGAAAAAAAAAAATACTAATAAGCCACCTTTCGAGTCACCGCCGCTACCAATCAAACCCGCTGTCAACTCGAGTCACCGCCGCCAACAAAAAGAACAACCAAGTTGGATCTATGGCCATGGTTTGATTAACCTTGTTGCTGCCACCATGGTTTGAATAACCTTAGCGCTACCCAACAACAACAACAAGAACAACCTTGTTGTTGCCATGCCGCCATGATACACATATCGATATACCAAACCACGGTCTATTCGGTGTACCAGATTTGATACACATATCGGTACACATCTGTTTCAATGTGTGTCTGAGGTTTTGATTTGTTTATATACCGGGTTTGATTTTATATACCGGGTTTGATACACATCTGTTTGAATGTGTATCTATGGTTTCGATATGTTTATGTACTAGATTTTCCGGTGACAACCTTTCTTTGTCTTTCGCACCGCCGCTTCTTTTATCACCAGATCTGATTGTAATTGGTTGTGGTTAGTCTCGAACAACCAAGAAAAAAAATTACAACCAAGATCTGCTGGTGTATTTGGTATAGCAGGTGATACCCGGAAGCACGATATAGTGTACCGGAATATGTTGCTGTTTGTAAGATTTTTGGAATAGTAGATTTATTTTGTAGATTGTTTTTTTTAAGATGGTTGGTGTAATAGCAGATATTTGGAATAACATATTTATTTCTTATAGCAGATTTATTTCATAATAGCAGATTTTTTGTAAGATTATTGGTGTATTTGATGTTTGTAAGATTGTTGTGTATTTGGTATAATAAAATGTGATATCCGGTGTATCGGATCTGTGACCATCGTGGTTTATCCGGTGTACCGGAATCTGCCGGTACATTTAATAATTTTTAGTTTTGTTTGGTGATACATTTAATATTCTTGTTTGTGTAACAGTTTAATGCATCAAAAATGTGAACCAGATTTCTGTGTAAAAAAATAAACGAAAAAAAAAGATTGATTACATTTGAGTTTGAATTGTCCAAAATACCCTTGAAACCATATTTAATGACAATAACGTCACTCATTTAATGTTAATCTGATCCAACATAACATACAATGATCCGACGGTCTAAATTGGGTCTTACTTTTAAAACTTTAAGCATGATCTCACAATAACCCTCCCCTATATATATATATATATATATATATATATATATATATATATATATATATATATATATATATATATATATATATATATATATATATATATATATATATATATATATATATATATATACGAGCGTGGCAACCCGCGCGTTGCTGCGGGTATGTTTTGTAAGAATATTGTTGACTGTGATGCATACATAAAATTTTTGGATTCTTTTGAGGCTCATCAAAAGTAAACCAAAGGAAATATATTATTACATTTTGTTACAACATACAAAGAAAAGGATTTTGTGCCTTTACAATTACATATAAATACACAAATGCATATAATAGATTGAATATTTCATGGAATGGTAATACAGTAGTGAAGTAAGCTCTTTCAAGCATGCACATCAATAAGTTCCAACCTGTTTAAGAGTGACAGGAAAAAAAAAGGTTAGCATGTAAATATCTACACTTTTTTTATAAGAACTACTTTTTTAATTTTATCATTTTGGACTGCACGTTTTTTGTCTATACGTTTCATTTTCTTGCTGGATGAATTAATTGCCACTGCAGCAATTTATTAGCATAGGTGATTATGATGTGAAAGGGTGTTGTGCTCTTAATTATTCTTCTTGAGTAGTCCAAAAGATGTAATTATGGCAGCCAAGACTTTGAACTTAGCTCCTTGGTTTGTGTATAAGTATTAGATTACTTAGTGAAATAAACACACAGTTAAAAACATATTTACTTATCATCTATCCTGAAAAATCGAAAAAAAAAAAAAAAAAAACTGATAATGGAAACGCCAATGCCATTTTACAAAGAACTTGCTTCTGCTGCTGGGTCTACTTATGTGAGAGATGTGATGGTGGAGAAATTTAAGAGGGAGGTTACGGTTCTAAAGGTTGATGAGCTTGAACTGACAAAGAAAGCTCATGCTATTAGGGCTCGTGTTGCTGAAAGGGATCTTCTGCTTGAGGAGCTTGAGAAGTTGTTTCCGTGTGAGTCATGGCAGTTAAGTGTGTTGGAGATCAACATCTTGCAGAATCAAGATTTGAAGGAGGCAGCTGACATCTTGGGGCTTGTGATGAAGAAAATCACTCGTGCTAACTTCCTCATGTCATTCATTGAAAAGTTGAAGCAACTGCCTTATTAAGTTTTCTTGTGTTGGTACTGTTTTTTCTTTTGCTAGTTATCAATGGTAATTTGGGAAACAATCTTTTGGTGGTGGTGGTGGTATGTTTTGTTATGGTTAAATGAATGGGATATTTAACTGTCTTATTAAGTTCTATGCTGTTTTTTTTTTCATGTTTTTCTTTGGTTTCTTCTAGAACAACATATAATCTGTTGATGTTATAAAATACATATAGGTCAAAGGATGTGGCCTATAACATTTTATAACTATCTATGGTCTAAAAGAGATAATAATAAAAGAAATGAAGCTGTTGAAAATCTAAAAATGGAATACCTTGTAAAAGAGAAGATCAACTTGGTTAATGAAGGCTGTAAAGAACATGTGCTTGGTTATTTCAGGTTGTTGTTCTTTTTAAAGTTTTATGTTACCTGGTACATACAACAAACAGGAAGCATGTCATGAAAGTATCTTAGGTATATAGTAATTTTTTAAAAATAACAATAAATTTAAAAAAGATCAAAGAAAATGGAATGCCCTGCAACATTTGATGGAGGCTTGAATACGTTTAACAGAAATGTCAGTTGGGATCAAATATTCAAATGCAGCCAAGCTTTGTGGTCGAATGGCATGTCAAATAGGAGATATATAAACGGACTATTCCAGTTTTGACATGCCATTCAACCAGCAAAGCTGGGTTTCAGAATAGTTATCAATATCCTTGAGGCACCATCTCAGGCCATAAGTCTGTTTGCCTTTTCTCTTGACAATTTTTAATCGCCCGTGACCCTTATCCACAATATGCTAATACTCCTGTAATGGCCTGCACAAAAATACATGTAACAAATATTTTCACATACATGAATTACTATATAAGCTTTTTAGAGTAACTAATCATTGAGTTTTTTTTATTAAGTGTTTAGTCTACGACTCTTCCAACAATGCAACCAAGGTTGCGTGTCGTGCAATTCTGTTACTACTAAAGTTTAACTTAAAGCAATTTTAGGGGGCATTTGGAAAACTGTTACTACTAAAGTTCAAATGAAAGCAACTTATAGATATTTAGTTCATACTGCAATACTATGAAGCCAATGTGTAAAGGATTGCAGTTCTATTTATATAATGAATCGTACGCATCACATGTATGTGGAAAACATTATACAACGATCAAGGTTATTAGTGAAGTAAGTAACCGAAAACAGAGATACTTAACTATTTAGTTAACATATGGCTTTAACTGTAAAGACTGACCAGCATCAAAAAGATAAAACAAATTCCAATGCAAGACAACCCTTTACTGAACCAAGAGAGTAATCTGAAAGTCGCCATTTCTTTCTAATTACTATAAATAAACACAAACATGATAAAAGTAAACACTGAAAACTTGAGAAATTCAAAGAAGTTTATGAATATGCTATTAGTTTGTGACGGCATTTTTAGTAACTATTTTAATCACGCTTCACGTGTTATGAGCGACGTTATTTATATAAATTTATAAAATCATTTTATACACTTAGAACGACAGGTTATACACGGCTTATGAGCACGGGTTATGAGCACGGCTTACACGCAGCTTATGACGACAACTTAACTTACTTATCTGTTGTTTTCTTATTTAGTGGCGTATGAGCTTATGTAAGCCGGCGTATATACCATAAGGCTTTTTTTAAGCTTATTTCTCAGTTTATGAGTTCATTTTCCATCTCAAGTTATAATAAGCTCATATGTCAACATATATGTACTTTCACTTTTCGTATCATCTTCAAGAATATAAAAGGAGTATAAAAAGTACCTCTTTAGAGTCAGCAAGGGTTCCAACGATAGTTGCATGAATAGCATATGGGTTTTCTGTGGCAGAAGCTCTCGCACCATAAATTTTCAACATAAGTGTTGAATCTTAATCAGCATGTTGCCAAATAGTAGTATGTCAGAAAACAATCAAATCGCATCAAACTTGTACCTGAAAACTGGAACTCAGATGTTATAACATTGTGTTTGGCAAACAAATTACAAATCTTGATACTTCTTTTTTCAAAAACTATTACTGCCATATACCTACCTCTCCATAACGGGAACAATGTTTTGTAGATACCAAGTTGCTGAAGCATGAAGAGGTGCATTTTTCACTCGTGTACATCTAATACCTGAAGCATAATATTTGAGGGTGATCTCTGCATGTTCATCAGGTAATTCCCTAGTAACTGATATAACATCCTTCGAACTCCTTCAACGCAATTCAAATATCATCTGAATCCCTTTCATCAGTTCTACCTCCGGGTAAGGCCACTTGCCCTGTAAAACCAACAAAATTCAGTTTAACTTTAGGCAACATTTTTTCTAACAAAAGATTTAACCAAACCCACTTTCTTAATTCGTGTGACCATATACATGACGGCATTAAGTTAATTGATGTTAGTACATATATTAAGACCTAAAATTCACTGCATTTTAGGCCTATATGAAATCTAAACTGAATTGAGTTTTTTTTTTTTTTTTTTTTTTTTTTTTACTTCTGTGGTCTCTTCAATATCGAACTACAATTTATGGGTAAACTCTTGAATGCCAACATGCAGTACCAAAAAAAATGAAATGTTGAGGTTTATGCATCTTTATAGGGTGTTTGGACTTGCTTATTAAAGCATGAATATACTTACTTTGGTTCCACTTGGTGCCTTTGGTTTGATCTCAACTGGCTGACACTGTTTCACAGCTTCCCCGGAATCTTCCCTTTTGGTGTCGCTCTCACTTCTTCAAATTCAAAGCTCCACCTGGATAAGATCGTGTGGGTTAAAGTTGGTTACAAAGAGGAATGTTTGAAAAGCATATGGAAATAACACACATTCTTATTCACCCTTACAACGGTGCGCGTTGCTACGGGAGTGTTTTGCAGCATGTTAGTTACATTTTTTTTTCTTATGCGTTTTCATACAAGATATTAACACATATTGAAAACCTGTTTGATTCGGTATGCGTGACCAAAGGTCACTGCCATCACAGCCCAAGTCCTTTTGGTCTTTTAAGCCTATAATATTTAGTTGATCATAAATATTTGAATTTCATACCAACAGGTGTGTTCAAAAACATATTGATCCATTCGTAACATACATTTAAGTAGTTGATTGCTTTTTAATACAGTTACTGCATAGCCTACATGTGGCTAACTTATAAATGCATTTGATTGCATTTTATTTATCAAATTATAAACAATGTATAGACTACTTCACCATAAGAATGGCGCAAATTAGAGAACTGTGAGAGGTGTAAATGGTTTTACTACTTCACCAGATTTGGTTTTATGTTGAGCTCCTCCTATAGTTCCTTTGTCTTGAAGAAGGAATGTCACAGTGCCTTGCTCCAGTTTTACACTGAAAAGAAAACGAACTTTGTTAATAGAAAGAAAACGATATGTTTTGAAAACACTGAAATAGCAACTTCATTAAACGCCGATGTGTAGTACTAACTTGGGTAGAGTAGCAGCTTTCTCTTGCATCCTCTGTATGAAATCCCCATTGTGAAAGCTTCGACCTGAAACATTAAACTAATCTTGTAGTTGAGATCAGTACAAAAGGTGGTTATAATGAAATTTTCCAGAACACTTGCTTAAAAGGTAACTGAAAAAAAAGGCTTTACGCTAAAGATATAATCTCATTTGAGAGGCTTAGAAAATACCCTCATAATTGTTGTCCCTCACATGGTGAACTATATATGTTTGTAAAAACCATATGGCACTTGCCGGTTTACTTTATCTTTATGCTTGTGAAAACCATATGACACTTTCCTTTGGTACTAATGTCAAGACTCATATTAGTCTTTCAGTTTTATTAATCCATTACAGGTATGTAAAAAAAATAACCTGATGATGTGGATTCCGTAGTAACTTTGAGCCGCTGTGCAATCACGCCTATTGGATTCAACGTTCTGGATCTTATTAAAGTGAGTCCTATGATAATGCACAATGCCACTTCAAATATTTAGAATTCCCACATCAATAAAACCTGGAAAACAAACATTACTGTTAGTTCACTCTTCATGTACTTCTGGTATTTATTTAGAACTAATAGGTCAAATAGTTATTAACACTTTAATAGAGAAAAGAGGATTGGTTGTTCCAACTGTAACTTGTATTGCAGGTAGACTAATTTCAGTTATCCACTCACATTGTCTGCAAGTGGATCAAATGCTGCAATAAGTTCAAAATCTTATGTAATCCAACATAGGAAAATTTTGTCGCTAAAAATAATGATATTCTAAAGCTAGTCACTTTTGACCCATTTTGACCTACGGGTTTTTCAATTTCAGATTTCATTATTCTCATGAATGATCATTCTCCATATCAGATGACCATAACTATCATTTCACATAAAACAATTTCACGTTATAATCAAAGCAATGACCAAAAACACAAATTATATTTCAGTTTGAGCCAAATGAAAAGATACGGTTGACATTAGTTAGCTTAATAGTAGTAGATAGATACTTAACGTGCAAAAATAAATTGTAAGCGATACATACTAATTACCAAACAGCCACGCTAGAATATTTTAAAATCAACATGATAAAGTATACCAGAAGTCTTACTGGCCTTGAGCTTCAACATCAGACAATCTCGCATCATCATTTTCTGTAATATCAGTTGATCAACGAACATAAGAACAACCGTGTTCCACCATGACACGGCTGAACCAAAAAAAAAGAATAAAATTAAAATAATAAATTATTATAAAAAATAATTTAATAAACCAAGCTGTACCCGATTAACCAAGCAGCCTCCGTAATATTTTTGCCATTTCATATATAATTAGACTGATCAGTTTTTGGTAGTCACTGAAACGACAAATGTGTCAAAAGTTAGACCGATTAGATACACTTTTGTCCAAGATTTGAATTAAAACTCTTTGAGGTTTTATATACTAAAAAGAACATGTTTCTTATAACGTTGATTTTAGTAAACGCGTTAACAAATTGCTAGCTCAACTATTTAAGCAAAAAGTGGTAAATCATAATGCACTTACTTTTCAGGGCAAGTTGATTTTACAACCAACCCTTTGTCTATCAACTTATCCATCCCTGCCTGAGCTTACTCCAAATTGTCTTGATTACCCCTTTCCTATATCAGGCCTACAAACATAAAGACGTGCATAATATAGTGAAAACTAAACACAATTGAACAAAACTGGTACCTCTTTGAACATGGTTCATTCAGCAGCAAACAACTTTTTAACAACACCTCAAGAAATACATTTGGTCATCTACGCTGTAAAAATAATATAGTTAAAACAACTTATATACTGATATCTAAAATTGTTTATTTCCTTACAGTTAAATATAAGCAATCCCAAGCACCCTACAGATAAGTTGTATTTTTTTGTTTCATAGTTTCCACTGAAAATGAACAGGTACCTGATTGAGAGCACCATTCTTTTGCATTGTCAAGAGCTGATTTGTATGCTTTCCTTCCGTAACTTCAACGTGTGAATTTGTCGTACCAAATTCAGTCCTGGTAAACTTCATTTCCAATAATGAATCAAAAAAACAATCAGATAAGAATCAGATAAGATTCTTAAATTTCAGAGCATTGGTGCAACAGTATTGCAATTTACACACATTGACACATGCACTCAATAAAACCTCAAATCTTAGCGTTACCTTAATCACAACCATTAACTCAGTATATAACTGAAGAACTCGTATTCCTTCACTATTGGGATCCAGATATTAAACTATGTGATATGCCTCCTCACAAACTAACAAACAAAGAGTATACGTTGTAAACAATTAGATATTATTTAAAAGCCCTAACTCAAATATACGGCAATCTCTGGAATGGTATGAGGATTTCCAAGATTGGAATAGAGAAATTTATTATGAGAATCCATAGCCTCAAGGTTTCATGGGAAGTATACAGGGTACATAAACTAACTTTTTTTTAGCTAGAGAACTTAACATGAAATTCATATCAAAATACTTGGGAAAAACTATTAAGTTCAAACATAGCTATTAAATCAACTTTTCCCAGTTTATAGAATCCATAAACATAACAATAGAGCTGCTGCATTAAAAGATATTGCATGTTTTGTACTTCCCATCACATGACTCCGGTAAACCATAATAAGCTCATACCAAATAATGTGTTCGTGCCTCTAGTGAACACATACTTTTCAATAAACCTTTCCTGCTTCATTTTAACCATAAAGAACCAAAACATACCATACCCACATCAAACATTAATTAGTTAATCCCTCCCAAAAAAAAAAAACCAAACTCATATCAGCAAGTTAGGAGGCAAGCAAGCATCGGCACGCTGAAGCTCAACTAAGCAACCTCATAAGCCAAAAAAAGTAAGCTTATGAGGTTTCCGAAAAATATTGAAAATTGAAAACCTTTTTTTTTTTCAAATGCCGTAATCCTAAATTAAATCATACCAATTCAACCATACCCAAATGAACATAAGCCTAAATTTAAAAACACTCAATTCATAAAAACAAAAAGACAATCAGACCCTAATCTTGTTTAACAATAACATAAGAAAAAGTTTAACCAAATTAGGAAACCATACCCTTTGATTTCTTTTTTTAAGTGGCAGCAAAATATTCCATTCGGTCTCTTCCCCAAATGTTAACCTCAAATCGGAATAACCTCCTTAATATCGTCACCCACTGCACCAACAAATAACCAAGCACACGGGTCAAAGAGGTGTTCGTATTTGCACTTCATCCCTTTTTGTAATCCATCAACCTCAAAATACTTCGAACCTGCAATTAAACAAACACCAATGAATAAAAAAGACAAACTTTTATAAATAAAAAAATAATAATAATAATAATAAATAACTGGAATTTATAAACAACTTCGATCTACACTTTCCTATCTATAACCACAACCAATCAGCCTTCGTTTTTTGTTCCACTACCAAAAAACGGCGTTAATACCTGCTGTGATTAGATCTAGATCTTGAATTTGTAATTTTTTTTATGAGATCTAAAATTGTTTGTTTGATTCTGTTTTTGTTCTTCCGGTTTTGGTTTTGATTTTGTGGATATGTAAATCAGGGAAAGTGAAGTATAGTTGATGGGTTTTTTGGAGAAGGAGAGTCATGAGTTGTCTAGATTTTTCTAGGAAGTGAAGAGAAGAAGTTTGGCAAGAACAGTGAATTCCCAACTTATTCACCACACGTTTTGTCATTAGCAAAATGCATTTGTGTTTTCATCCCATGAACAGTGCTTAAAATAGTAACTCACCACATTTTGGACCACACATTGTGTAATTAGAGTCCTATAATGACGTTTTTAATGACCCGAGATTTGCAACCCCCTTCCTGGGGTTTATATATATTGTATAATGTATAATACCTAGCATGCTGCACTTAAGTTTTAGTATTCTAAAAATAATGTTGAACTCGCACGTACTGTTGTGGTTCTTATGTTGAATAGAAAGCTGGCATTTCGGTTAATGGACCCATATAAAAATCATAAGGCTAAGATAGCGTGACAGTAAATAGCCTCAATGTGTAAACATCAATATTGCATAGTATATGGTAAACATGTTTGGCATAAATCATAAAGCTCATCACGTCGTCGCGCAGAAAACTGAAAAAAGTTAACAAAGAGTGGGAAAATTTCATCAGATGTACCTTTGTGTAGCGACCAGTTGTATCCCACAGATGAAGAGACACGTGATCACCAGCAGTCACTAATAGGTGTCTGCTAGTCTGTGAATAATCAAGCACCCTCAAGACCTGAGCTCGAACCATCAGACAAACATCCACCAGCAAACAGAAGTATATAAATTAGAAAAACCAATTAGAAAATAAGTAACCTCCAACGATAATTAATGTGCCTAAGTAGTGGATATACCGGAAGTCTGGCCTAAGTAGTGGACGCGTTAGTGGATATACATATTTTTAGAGGACACCATCATTCTATCAACGTTGTCATGGTCACATTATGAGGCATAACTTTAAAAAATCATATCGACCAAAAATCTTAATTATCTATCTCTAGTGTGATTACCATAATACCCATGAATCATAACATAAATTCACTATAAGTTCTCATTAACAGCTCGGTTTCATGAGTTATCACCATCATTTCTACTACCTTAGCAACTTTTAATATGAAATTATTATTAGGTATGCACGTGCATAGCTGAGCGGCTAATAACGACTATATATTCATTTCAACGACAACTCATCCTAACATACTACGCAACTTTTTACCCAAAAAAAACATACTGCACAACTATGTTGTTCTGTTTACTTTACTGTGCAATCAAGAAAAGAAATACCTTTATGATTTTCGAAGTCGGAATAGGATCGATGGTAATTAAGCCTTGATATCAAATCAAGTGCAACAATCTGTTATGCATTTTTCCTTGCCCCCTTTCTACCTCTTCGTGGCCTTCTCTCTCGATTTCCCTAACCTACATTCCATTATACAAAAACTAAAATGTTTAAAAAACTTCAGTTTTGTATGAAACTATTTATACAAACACAATTTCCCTAACCTACATTCCATTATACAAACACAAATAAGACTAATGCTCTATTTGGTGGTGGCAAACTGGAGCAGCTCGGGAGGTATAGAAGTTTGCATAAATTCAGAAAAGGAAGGACGTGATGACTACCTACATTCCAGACTGAGCATTCACCTAAATACATGAGTCAAACGACATTCAGAGCTTCCACATAATAAGCCTATAGCTCATTAAATGGAGCATAAGAGTCATCAGGTATAAGAGTCATCTAGTTATTTTCAGTTATAAGAGTCATCATTGCAGATAACACGCAAATTTCAATCGCATGTTAACGATTTCAGATGGGAAATAATACGCTATTGTTTGTCCATTTTTTTTAGCTAAAAGTGATAAAGGGGGTGTTTGGGATTAATAATTTTTCTGCAAACAATGATGACTCTTATAACTGAAAATAACCCAATTCCAAACAACCTTAATAATGGCACTCTACAGAAGGCAAGCAATATAACCACACAAAACCAAATTACCAGCTCCCACTAACCAAAACGTAGCAGCTAAAAAAATGGCATCCTAATTCAAAAACCATTTGCGCTAGGCACATGCAACTTTGAAAAATTAGTTTGTTTCATCTCAGGAACCTTCAATACTTTCAAATTAACCACCCTTTTGCTTCAACCTATACATATATGGTTCTTCAGGTGAATTATATGGACGAAGGAGCTTCCAAAAACATATATGTCAAATAGAAGACTACAATTCATTTACACATGAGGCTTAATACATACCCACTTGATGGTTAGTGAACTCACAGATATGTAGAAAATGTTTCTTTAGTTCTGTACCAATGGCTTTACCTATTATTGTTTTTCTTGTTACCCTAAGCCGATTTCCTAAGAAATCTGGGCTTGTCAATTAAACAGGTACCTAAGCAATTAATCCGGGTTAATTTGCTTTATATAAACCGGTACCTTCGAAGTTCAGGTCATTTAGTGTTTAGACCTATTTTCCTAAAAAATAGGTCGACTTTTTATGATAATTAAATTTATTTAGATACATAAATTTCTCAATATTCACCAACATTTCCTTAAATTAACCATCTTCAAACCCAAAAACGTCACATAAACCACAAAGTAAAAAAATAAAAATAAATAATGGCTCAAATCATGATAACATACTCGCTGAAGAACTCACATCTTCTTCCGGCCGGTTTTTACATATTCCTTGTGGGCACATTCATATCCATATTTTACTTGTTCTTCCTCTTTACCACTGCAACCTATAATCCAAAAGCAACATAAACATTACCATTGCCGAATATAATGAAATCCAACGGAAACCCAAATCATAAAAGGTAACAAAACCAATAAATCATAAAAGTTTTAAAAATATTAAGATGAGGATGAAAAAAAACAGAGCATGACAATTAAATAGACAGTAACTTTTGATCTTCCATGATTCACACCTTATCATTTTTCACCATCTCATAATTTTTTCCCAGGTCATACTGAAAAAAAATAAAAATTAAAATAGGCAACATTCATACCTTATAAGTCTTCACTATCTGTATGAATCGACTAATAAATCGGAGTCTGTTCCGGCGGTCGGAGATTGATCCGGTACGGTAGAGGATGCAGGCATGGCGGCCGGAATTGGTGAGTGTGTGTGTGTGAGGGTTTGATTGAGAGCCGATTAGAATGAATTTGGTGATGAAATTAGTGTGAGATTTGGCTGGAAGTTTCTAGTGAGGGGCAGATAATGAATCCATGCACATGTATTATAGAAAGAAAAAAAAAAAAAAAAAAAAAAAAAAAAAAAAAAAAAAGAAAAAGCTGCACAAAGGGACCATTACAGGCGTGTAACGGAGGTGAACAGTTACCAAAACGGGCTTTTTTGTAATGAACAGTGATTCAAATAGTGCCAAAACGGGACGGAGCTACAGTATCTCAAGTACCTGTACCAATAGCAATGTGAAACATATTACCTCTTAAGTACGATGAACAGTAATAATTTGTACACACTCTTTGTCAGCCACATTTTGGCACCTACGAATTCCGTAATTACACCTTAATTTTTGTACTTTAAACGGCCCAAAAAATTGCCTTTTAGTATATAGGATAATCACAGCAAAACTAGTACTAGTAAAATATACACAAGGCAAATTAATATTTTCTTCCACATAAAAAAAAACACAGACATTGAGAGCATCCAATAAAATCTATTCAGAACTCTGTGTTGTTGGATGATGATGATACGATCATTCCCCAAACACACCTTTATTATTCAATCCTCCTCAATCACAAAAATCAAATCTTTATCTTCATTTCCAAACACCACCCAACAAATTATTAACCCACATTTACCCAACTGGGAACAAAACCCATATCTCCTCAAAAACTTAACCCCAACACAAGTTACTACTTTTTTTAAAACCAACCCTAATTTGAACCCACATAAAGCTCTGACCTTTTTCAACTCCTTATCAAAAAGATCCAATTTNTTGAAGGTCCAGACAACACACCACATGTGCAAAGAAAAGACCAAATTTCTGTTTTAAAAACACACCATTTTACATTTTAGAAAGATAAAATATATGCAGCTACAAGGGTTACCAAGTTTTCTATTGCACTAAAATTCAAACTCAGTATTTTTAACAAACTCCATTAGTTTTGCAAGTTAAATACTCCCAAGTACTTTTAAATATTAAAAGCATTTTTCTTTGTAGAAGAATCACAGCAAAACTAGTACAGTACTAGTAAAATATACACAAGGCAAATTAATATTTTCTTCCACATAAACTCTCTTGTTCCACAAAGTAAAAAAATTATCGATTCATCATCTGTAAAACATCTCTAAAAAAACACAGACATTGAGAGCATCCTCTAAAATCTATTCAGAAGAACTCTGTGTTGTTGGATGATGATGATACGATCATTCCCCAAACACACCTTTATTATTCAATCCTCCTCAATCACAAAAATCAAATCTTTATCTTCATTTCCAAACACCACCCATATTATTAACCCACATTTACCCAACTGGGAACAAAACCCATATCTCCTCAAAAACTTAACCCTACCACAAGTCACTACTTTTTTTAAAACCAACCCTAATTTGAACCCACATAAAGCTCTGACCTTTTTCAACTTGTTATCAAAAAGATCCAATTTTAGACATGGGGTTGAGTCTTTTTCATCATTGTTGCAAATCTTGATCAAGAATCGGGTTTTTAGTCTTGCGGAAAAGACGTGTATTTCGATGGTTAAAGCGTGCGAAAACGAGCAGGATGCCAGGTTTGTGTTAAAAGTTTTGAGGAGGGAAATGAATAATCATAGTACTTTTAAGATTAGTGTTAGATGTTATAATACAATGTTGATGTGTTTGTCAAGGTTTTTAATGATTGATGATATGAAATGTCTGTTTTTGGAAATGTTGGATGATGATGAGATTATGCCGAATATTTATACGTATAATACTATGGTTAATGGTTATTGTAAACTAGGGAAAGTTGATGTTGCGAGTTTTTATGTTAGTAAGATTTTGCAAGCGGGGTTAAGGCCTGATACGCATACGTATACATCCTTGATTTTAGGGCATTGTAGGAACAAAGATGTGGATAGTGCATTTAAGGTTTTTGAATTGATGCCTAGAAAAGGGTGTCATAGAAACCAGGTTTCTTATACGAATTTAATACATGGGTTGTGTGAAGAAACGCGTGTTGATGAAGGTCTAGAGTTGTTTTATAGAATGGGTGATGATGATAATTGTTTTCCTACGGTTCGTACGTTTACTGTTTTGATATCTGCGTTAAGTAGGTTAGGTAGGACAGAGGAGGCGTGGGATTTGTTTAACGGGATGAGGGAGAAAGGGTGTGAGCCGAATGCTCATACGTACACGGTTCTTATTGATGGAATGTGTAAAGAAGGCAAGATTGATGAAGCACGTAAGTTATTAGACTTGATGGTAGAGAAAGGAGTGGCTGGGACCGTGGTGACATATAATGCGCTAATTGACGGATATTGTGAAGAAGGANTTTAGTATCTTCGGGAAGCTCCACCACTCCCTGCCACACTTCTCATGAGTACGTATGTATGTGTTGTGTGATTTGTTCTTGCGGGAAGCTCCACTCACTCCCCATGGCCTTTGTAGTATAAAGTAAATATTCCTTTCTCTATTGTAATCGTAATTATAAACACAATATACAGTTCTTCCTCTCTCCAGATTACTAAGCTTTTTGATTACATTCGTCTTTTTTTTATTGGCTATGTTGCATTCACTTTTGCAGGCTCGAGTGAGTTATTGGCCACTGAAATGGATGCTGTAATGCCATCAGAGGTGTCTATTACCGGAAAACATCCTTCAGCCTTTCTTAGCTACTTCAAATGCCAAAATATTAGACGAAGCTTTGGAGAATTTAGTGGAGTTGGCTAGAACGAGTGATGGTCGTGCTGATCTTGCTACCAAGAATATTTTAACCGCAACTCTTCACCTCCTTCGAGTGCTTTTGTATCCCTCTTGTTGTGGGACCATTCTATTGGTGCTTAAACTTGTTAGAAACTTATGTGCCGGAGAACTGCGAAATCAGAATTCATTTGTTGAACAGAATGGAGTTGATATTGTTTCGAATATTATTGGGTCTAAAGGAATTGTTGATGATTTAAATTATGGGATTATTCAAATGGGGTTACAAGTTCTGACTAACGTATCAGTGGCTGGGGAGGAACATCAAATTGTTATTTGGAGTCGTATTTGCTTTCTGGAGTTTACTGTGATTGTAAAGCTAAGGAGAAAAGATATTTGCGACCCTTTGTGTATGATCATTTATGCTTGTATTGAAGAGGATGGTGAACTGCTTAAACAGTTGTGTTCAGATCATGCCTTGCTTCTTTTAGTGGAAATTGTGCGTACCGCTTCAGTAGGTTAGCTTCTTGTTTCTTTGAGTTTGTTTCAATTCCCCCTTTTTTTGTACCATATAATGAGCTCAATTTGGATATCCAGTTGGTATATTCCAACATACCAGTTTAAAGTGGCTTAATTTGTTGCCTAATAGTTGAACACCCGCCTTGCTTCATTCAACAACTAGTTACTGATTGATATTCTTTTTCAAACTGTGTTTTATCATTTGAGCTTTATCAACTTGATTATGATCTTTGAGGTCCATCCTCAGTAATGTTTACGGAAGAATGAAACTACTCTAGGGTAAGGAGTCAATGAGTTTGTAGACCTTCTTGTCATAGCAAACTGACTACTGAAAACATTAAAGGTTTAGGTTTACAATTATAGCAATCTGGTAGTTTCTCTTGCAAAGTAACAATTGATATTAGCTTGCAAACTTAGGTATTATCTCTTATCTTAAAACATTTTAATTTGTAAATTGGTTAGTTTGCAATATAATTACAATTTTCAGGGATAGAAAACTCCATAACTGTTTATAGAAGTCATTATTTTGGTGTAATGCATGTGAAGAAATCACAAACTTATAAGAGATGCTATTTGGACACACACATGTGTACAAAACGCCAAACTGGAGGAATGTAAAAAGGACAGAAACCAATGAAACAAGAATATACGTGGTTTGGTTAAAGGCAAGCTTATTCGTAAAGGCTGTTTAAAAAAAAAGCTTATTCATAAAGAACTTACATTTTACAATCAGATAGCCTGGCTCGTTTGTATACAATATATATCATTAAAGCTCCAGTTCTCATAGGTATAATCTTCTATCTATTCACTAAATCAAGATAATTGAGGAGTACGTGTCACAATTTTAGACATAACAACTAGGCTTTTTTCTGACGTGGCTGCTTCCCCGTTAATTTCTGACCAGTCCCTACCACAACTTCATTCAAAAATCAAACCACGTTTCTTAAACTGTAACTGCTTTCAGAACTATTTTTGATCACTCTCAAATCCCAAAACTTTTTCAACAAGAGGTTAATGTGTTGATAAGTAGCTTCTGATTTAGGATCAACTATAATCGGATTACCATTAGTGTTTCTTGAGCTTTTATTGTTGAGTCCAGTGATTATACATTGGTTTGGGTAAGTTATAATGTTTTAGCTTTTCACTTTTGTTTTGTTAATTGTCATATCCTTTTTTATTCTATCATCTGACATCTCATCAGCTATTTGTTAGTTTGCTGAATAGTAAATCAGTCGGTTTTTATATAATATAATTGTTTGATGAATTGTCTAATTGAACTTAAAAAAAGTTTAAAATTTCCAAATTTGTGGGAAATTAGTGGGTTAGTTTCTGAATTTTCTTTGTTAACAGTATGTTTACAATTCTTCTTCTTTGGATGGTCGTCAATATGGCTTTTATGGTACAAGGATACATTATGTGAGTATCTTTTTATCTGTAACTCCAAGAACCAAGGTGCTTCACATAAAGGTCATACAGCAAAAGCAGCTACATCTTCGGTTACCAGCCATAAAAGTTCATTTCAGTCTAAGGATGGTCATGGTACACACTCACTCAATATGTCATGTATATGCATTTATATTTTTGTTTGACGAGTCTCTCACGTGCATATTGTTTCTTAATTCAGTGAAATTTAGCATAAATTCCTTTACAGTGCCAGAAGTATATATTGAGATGCCAGAAACATCGACTGTAGGTTCCTTGAAGGTATGACATTTTTTCCTTCCAGAATAAGCATTCTGAGTTTCAAGATTGTGCATCCTTTATTTTTGTTTCACTAAACTCAAAATTAAACAGAGTCTGTGATAAGTTTAGACGATAACACGTACTATTGACTATCTTTTTCCACAGAGGGCCGTGATGAAAAAGTTGGCAGATATTCTAGGAGGTGAATTAGATGTTGGGGTACTTCTTCAAGGCAAGAAGGTCAGAGATGAAAACCAAACACTACAACAAACGGGCATTATATTTGACAGTGATACATTGGGATTCATGTTGGAGCCTAATCATCCTGAAGGTTCCTCTTCTCCGGTTCAGAAAGAACCTCCATTGTTGCCACCATCTGACAGTCACTTACCACTAATCAGGTAATATAATAATTTCCCCATGATATATACTCTTGTATATGCTAACATTAGTTGGGTTTTTTCCTAACTAGTATGTTGTGCTATTATCAGTTGTCCAGCTAGTCCCATCATCGACGTGGGTTCTTTAGACGATCCTCCTGTACCAATTAGTTTGGACAACAAATATGAGAGTAATCAAGAAAGCAAATCGCTCCTACCTGAAGCATTTACAAAGGAAATAGAGGCGGATACCAAAGCTATAGTGCCAATCACACCACTTAATCCAGAAGCACTCTCAGCAATCCCGGTGAACAATAAACTAAGCAAAAGATCTGAACTTTCACAGCGTAGAACTAGGAGGCCGTTCTCTGTCACTGAAGTAGAAGCACTTGTGGAAGCAGTTGAAAAACTTGGAACTGGAAGGTGCGAAATGCCACGCCTGGCAATCTTATTCCTATTGAATGGATCTACGCTATGTCGCTATCTGTGAACATAGTTCTGATACTTCTATAAAAATTTATGCAGATGGCGTGATGTTAAAATTCGTTCATTTGATGATGCAAACCACCGAACTTACGTGGATCTGAAGGTAAGTAATCTGCATTCAGTTTATATATCTTCAATGTCTATATCTTATCAGACTGCCAAATATTGACTGTTATGATTTTTATAGTATAAATGGAAAACATTGGTTCACACTGCAAGTATCTCCCCACAGCAAAGAAGGGGAGAGCCTGTACCGCAAGNCTGTTAGTTTCTCTTGCAAAGTAACAATTGATATTAGCTTGCAAACTTAGGTATTATCTCTTATCTTAAAACATTTTAATTTGTAAATTGGTTAGTTTGCAATATAATTACAATTTTCAGGGATAGAAAACTCCATAACTGTGTATAGAAGTCATTATTTTGGTGTAATGCATGTGAAGAAATCACAAACTTATAAGAGATGCGATTTGGACACACACATGTGTACAAAACGCCAAACTGGAGGAATGTAAAAAGGACAGAAACCAATGAAACAAGAATATACGTGGTTTGGTTAAAGTCAAGCTTATTCGTAAAGGCTGTTTAAAAAAAAAAGCTTATTCATAAAGAACTTACATTTTACAATCAGATAGCCTGGCTCGTTTGTATACAATATATCATTAAAGCTCCAGTTCTCATAGGTATAATCTTCTATCTATTCACTAAATCAAGATAATTGAGGAGTACATGTCACAATTTTAGACATAACAACTAGGCTTTTTCCTGACGTGGCTGCTTCCCCGTTAATTTCTGACCAGTCCCTACCACAACTTCATTCAAAAATCAAACCATAATCGGATTACCATTAGTGTTTCTTGAGCTTTTATTGTTGAGTCCAGGGATTATACATTGGTTTGGGTAAGTTATAATGTTTTAGCTTTTCACTTTTGTTTTGTTAATTGTCATATCCTTTTTTATTCTATCATCTGACATCTCATCAGCTATTTGTTAATTTGCTGAATAGTAAATCAGTCGGTTTTTATATATATAATGTGTTTGATGAATTGTCTAATTGAACTCAAAAAAAGTTTAAAATTTCCAAATTTGTGGGAAATTAGTGGGTTAGTTTCTGAATTTTCTTTGTTAACAGTATGTTTACAATTCTTCTTCTTTGGATGGTCGTCAATATGGCTTTTATGGTACAAGGATACATTATGTGAGTATCTTTTTATCTGTAACTCCAAGAACCAAGGTGCTTCACATAAAGGTCCTTAATTATTTTCCAACTTCCATTTTTATATATCACATCGAGGCAAACATTCAGCTAACTAATTGTATTATGGTCATACAGCAAAAGCAGCTACATCTTCGGTTACCAGCCATAAAAGTTCATTTCAGTCTAAGGATGGTCATGGTACACACTCACTCAATCTGTCATGTATATGCATTTATACTTTTGTTTGACGAGTCTCTCACGTGCATATTGTTTCTTAATTCAGTGAAATTTAGCATAAAGTCCTTTACAGTGCCAGAACTATATATTGAGATGCCAGAAACATCGACTGTAGGTTCCTTGAAGGTATGGCATTTCTTCCTTCCAGGATAAGCATTCTGATTTTCAAGATTGTGCATCCTTTATTTTTGTGTCACTAAACTCAAAATTAAACAGAGTCTGTGATAAGTTTAGACGATAACACGTATTGACTATCTTTTTCCACAGAGGGCCGTGATGAAAAAGTTGGCAGATATTCTAGGAGGTGAATTAGATGTTGGGGTACTTCTTCAAGGCAAGAAGGTCAGAGATGAAAACCAAACACTACAACAAACGGGCATTATATTTGACAGTGATACATTGGGATTCATGTTGGAGCCTAATCATCCTGAAGGTTCCTCTTCTCCGGTTCAGAAAGAACCTCCATTGTTGCCACCATCTGACAGTCACCAACCACTAATCAGGTAATATAATAATTTCCCCATGATATATACTCTTGTATATGCTAACATTAGTTGGGTTTTTTCCTAACTAGAATGTTGTGCTATTATCAGTTGTCCAGCTAGTCCCATCATCGACGTGGGTTCTTTAGACGATCCTCCTGTACCAATTAGTTTGGACAACAAATATGAGAGTAATCAAGAAAGCAAATCGCTCCTACCTGAAGCATTTACAAAGGAAATAGAGGCGGATACCAAAGCTATAGTGCCAATCACACTACTTAATCCAGAAGCACTCTCAGCAATCCCAGTGAACAATAAACTAAGCAAAAGATCTGAACTTTCACAGCGTAGAACTAGGAGGCCGTTCTCTGTCACTGAAGTAGAAGCACTTGTGGAAGCAGTTGAAAAACTTGGAACTGGAAGGTGCGAAATGCCACGCCTGGCAATCTTATTCCTATTGAATGGATCTACGCTATGTCGCTATCTGTGAACATAGTTCTGATACTTCTATAAAAATTTATGCAGATGGCGTGATGTTAAAATTCGTTCATTTGATGATGCAAACCACCGAACTTATGTGGATCTGAAGGTAAGTAATCTGCATTCAGTTTATATATCTTCAATGTCTATATGTTATCAGACTGCCAAATATTGACTGTTATGATTTTTATAGTATAAATGGAAAACATTGGTTCACACTGCAAGTATCTCCCCACAGCAAAGAAGGGGAGAGCCTGTACCGCAAGATCTACTGGATCGAGTATTGGCTGCACATTCCTTCTGGTCCCAGAATCAATCAAAGCAAGTCGGGAAGCATCAGAGCGAACCCCTTCAAACTGTGGGGACTCCGGTTAAAGTTTGCTTGGAGTTCGAACGCTGAATGGGTCATTGATGGCGTGTACAGAGTTTAGTTAACCATGTCAAGAAGAAAATAGGAAAAAGGAAAAGAAGTTTTAAGTTGTCCTAATTACTGTAATATTTCCATTTTTTTTTCTTATTATTATTATTATTATTATTATTTTACAGTCTTTCTGTGAATTCATTTCATTCGCCCTAAAGGGCCATTTGGTAAATTGAGTTGGAAAGAAAATAAGGGGATTTTAACATGTTGTTTGTTTCATTTTGTTCATACCATTCTTTTACACATTGTGTTTGTATGTTTTTTTGTAATTTTTATCTAATATAGTTGATTCTTGTCCTCTTATTTCCTTGTTTGAACTCCTTTTGTTCTTTGTATTACGTTTGGATTCTTTTTATCTTTTCTTTGCAGGGAAAAACTAATCTCAGCTGATGCATCATACACGTTATGATCCGTATGCATTAAAGACTTTTCTCGACACGCATTTGATTAAGTGTGCTTAAAAGTTTCGTAATTCAAATGCATGTTTCGAAAAGATAGAAAAACACTCGTAGCTCAGTCGCATATGTCAAATATATATAGTTTGTTTTAACTAAGAAACTCCACTAAACAAACAATTAAGCAAATTGACATTTTCAAAACTTTTTTGTCAAAAATTAAAAAAATTATAAAAAAAATCTGGCTAAATTTTTTGACAGAAATTTAACAATATTTTGTAATAATAATAATAATAATAATAATAAATAAATAAAATCAAGAAATTNAAAAAAAAAAAAAAAAAAAAAAAAAAAAGCCATTAAAAAGTATTCATAAAAGTTCAAAAAAATATGTCAAAAAAGTTTTAAAAAAATTCTGACAAATATTTTTTTGACAGTTTTTTGTTTTTTTTTTTGTTTTTGTTTTTTTTTTTTGTTTTTTGTTTTTTTAAAAATTGACCCGGTTTTATACGGTTTCAATATGTTTTAATCCGTTTTTATATGTTTTTATCCGTTTTCATCTGTTTTTATTACGTTTTCATATGTTTTATCCATTTTCGATCATTTTTATATGTTTTCATCCATCTAAAAACGAATGAAAACATATAAAACGTAAGAAAAATGGACGAAACAATATGAAAACGAATGAAAATCTATAAAAACGTATGAAAACATATAAAAACGAATGAAAACGTAATAAAATGTACAAAAACATATGAAAACGTAAGAAAAGCGTATAGGAACGGACGAAAGCTCATAAAAACGGACAAAAAAAATGAAAACGTAAGAAAAACGGATGAAAACGTATATAAACGGACGAAAACGTATAAAAATGAATAGAAACGTATGAATATTGAATATTTTTTAATTAAAAAAATATTACTAACATCAATAGTTAAAAAAAAAATTAAAAAAAAAATGCTTAGGGACTATATCCCCACAAACCACAGGGACCATACTATTAAAGGGTATTTATGTCATTTTAGCCCTTTAAACTTCCACTTAACGGTCAAAGTAACAAAAAAGGTGGTCAAGGGATTAAACCCGTAACGGGTCAAAACCACAGGGACGATATCCGCAAAAAAAAAGTTTAGGGACCAAATTCGTAATACCCAACAAACCACAGGGACCCTTTATGTAATTAACTCAAAACTTAAAGTGATGCAGACATGCAGTTAGCGATTGATGATTCAAGTTAGTGGTTAAAAATCAATTTTTTTTGTAAGGTGCTTGTCAATCACAGTCATAAATGTTGTGGATAAAATTTTTCTCCAAAAGATTCAGAAAATGAATATGCATGATTGGTTGTAACCATCCCAAATTCCTAAAAATACAATATATGCATATTATTAGCAGCGGCAATTGTTATCACGACACGGTAATCAACACAAACTTGAAACGAAGTTGGACGAGTTGGGTTGAGACTAGTAGTAATGGTGACCCAAATAGAGACCAAAACATCTTGTCACCTCAACGCCACATCAGATTTTCTCTCCTCTACCAAACACCTGACTCTAAGCTTGTTGTAAGGCGACTCAGTGAATACTAAAAACATACCCACAAAAATTAATGAAAAAAAAATACACACAAACCAAATGCAAAAATGAGGTCGCCTAGGCAAACAAATCACACAAAAAAATGAGGGGAGGGCGTCTTCTAAGGTCTCTGTCATGGGGGACATGACCTCATGGGGACCGACCTTGACAAACGTTGCCCATAACGACTAGCTTGGGGATAATCATGTTTTGGTTAAAAACAAGTTAATTCGTTTAATAAACCAGTCGTGTTTAGGTTGGGTAAATAATAAATAGGTTAAACTATGAACTTGATTAATACTCCGTAAAATATATAAGCCTCCAAAGGTAAAATATATAACCTGGGTGTTATGTTGGATTTGGATTTAAACTTATTTTGTTAATACTCCGTAATTAATATGACATTGAATGACGATTATAATTTTAATATAAATGGAATTGTTGTATAGTTATTTATATGTTTTTTTTTTAATCATTTTCTAATTTAAGCTAGTTGAATCGAAAAATCATCAATCTTCTTTACAGCTTGACCTATTTCTTGAAATAAGTTAAACGAGTCATAAACAGATTACATGTATTATGTAGGTTGGACTTATGGTTGAATTTCTTGACACGATTGATAAACGGGTCATGTTTAGATGAAAGTTATATCAACCCGTGAATCCGAATAAGTTAACACAAACATGACTCAATTGTCACCCTACATATAATAGCTTCTCAAATATAGCTTAAAGAGCTATGTGTAACAAGATCTTTAAACAATATCTTATTTTAAGATATTTCTATATACTAGTAAAAATCAAAAGGATAACATTTGATAAATGGAATGTGTTGATGCATAATCTGGCGCGGGTCGATTCAACGACTCTCCTTGGGCCGTTAGTCGTCTTCTCGAGCCCTATTAGACCTGTCAACAACGAAAACCCGTTAGGAGTGGACCCGAGGCCGTAGCCCCGGGATCCACCTCCGACGGTCAAGTTAGTCATCGATGCGATGTAGCATATATGAGTTAGGTTTATGGTAACCTGTTATGAGATAATGAATAAGGAGATTCCAGCCATGTATTTATAGGCATGGATTAGGGTTTAGGCGTAGAGTGGGCCGCTGTCTGCCGGGCCTGGCCCATTGTCTGGGCGCGGGCCAGACTATACGTCCACAAGCCCCCCAAGTCTAGTGTGACATAGTGCGTGGCTATGTTATGCTAGACTTATGTTCTGTTCATGGCCGCGTAGGCCCAATCAACCATAACGGCATGACCCATGTGTGCGCAACTTGTGCGCACATGGGATGGACCATACTGCGCAGCCCAAATGCGATAGTGCGCACTGGAATTGCGATTGTGATTGTCTCACAATGGTGAAGGTGGATTCCGCATGCTGCATCCTGGGTAATGGCGTACCTTTTGTACCAGTAGCGATGCAACATGGTGCGACAGAAGACGTGCTTCTGTGGCAGAAGTGCGCGCTGTGCGCGACAAGGTGCGAACATAACATTCGTCTTTATAACCGACAGAGGACGTCTCCCCTGCGGCGAGATGGTGCGAATTTTCAAATTCGTCTTTGTACCGGGCTCACGATACCTCTTACGTACGATCTGCTTTCAAATACACCTGCGTACGATGTGCGCAAACAATGGTAGGATATACCCCGGTAGCCCCCCAAGTTTGATGGTGCTACTCGTGTAGGAGCATGAAACTTAGTTATTCACATCCTGAAAAAACACTTAACGCAAACATTAGAAGTATATGCCGCGTATCGCAACATATAAAACCTAATGAAGAAAAATATAAGCGCGAAGCAATATATAGCACATAGCATATAAGTAGTAGTTCGAATTACACCTATCATGAGGTTTTATAACTACATAAAGAAAAAAGTAGCACATAGCTAATCTATAGTGCGCTCATGGCGATTAATTGATCTTTTTATTTTTTATTATAATAAAAACAATGGCGCGGATGGATGTACCGTAACTGCGACTAATAGTTTTTTTCGCACGCACAGACGCAGATAGATGTATCGTGACCGCATAGACTCTAACGTTTGAGGATGATCGCAATTGACCACGGCTTTTGTCTGCGTGCGCTCATGGCGATCGACTTAGCATCGTGGTGCCTGTATGTAACAGTGCGCTCAGGGCGCCAATCTGCGAAGATTTCGTATGCATGGCCTAAAGCGGGTAGATTTATCGTGACTGCGTTGTTCGCGTCTAAAATATAAAGTAGTTCCGATCGTGCGGACATGGCGCANTTGTTGTATAGTTACTTATATGTTTTTTTTTTTTTTTTCCTAAAATCATTTTCTAATTTAAGCTAGTTGAATCGAAAAATCCTCAACCTTCTTTACAGCTTGACCTATTTCTTGAAATAAGTTAAACGGGTCACAAACAGGTTACAGGTATTATGTAGGTTGGAGTTGTGGTTGAATTTCTTGACACGATTGATAAACGGGTCATGTTTAGATAAAAGTTATATCAACCCGTGAATCCAAATAAGTTAACACAAACATGACTCAATTGTCACCCTACATATAATAGCTTCTCAAATATAGCATAAAGAGCTATGTGTAACAAGATCTTTAAAAAATATTTTATTTTAAGATATTTCTATATACTAGTAAAAACCAACATGATAACATTTGATAAATGGAATGAGAACAATCAATCAAGAAGTTTAGACTAAAAGTAAGGCAAATCATCGGGTATCGAACTAGAGCATCGTCTCTTGGGCTTACTTTAATAATAAGTGTTCATCCTTGAATTTAACCTCTATCAACAGACTCTATGAGTATGTTTGGCGAAAGTAACTGAAGTTGATGTAGCTGTATATGGAGATAGAGAATGCAAATTAGAATTTGAAATTATTTTTTATAAGCTATATGAAGTATCATTCCATTTTATGAGATTATGAAAATTAGTTTTTCTAGAATTGTTGTCCTAAATATATCACGACTACCATATAATCTAAAGATATGTAAAGTGGGTGTGAACACTTTAGAGAAGAGAGAGGAACAAGAGAAAGATAAAAAAAGGTTCGCATTTCATATGAGAGGAACACACACCTCATAACACATGAGGCAAGGGGTATTTATACCCATACGTTATGCACCGCATGTATACAAGATATACGATAGTTATATGCTGTCGCATTCTTAACAACTTACACAATAGTACCCTATACTATAACAAAAGATAAATAGAAGTCCCTATACTATCGCATGTTAAGAAGATGGGATCGAGTATTTAGCTATGAAATACAAATTACATGAAATAAAAGTTGTGTTGTTATATGTTAGTAGAGTTCAAACTTCACACATTCGAGGATAACCAGGAAAACGGTCAGAAACGGTCACGAGATACCCCGATCAAGCCACGTACATTTGAGTCAAAGACTAGCCCTTCCCAAATCCGAGTATCTAGAACAAGGAAATCCTCGTCCGTTAACCCATTTATTTTACTAGCATAATTATAATAGATTAAAACACACCGAGATTCAACATTATCTTTAGCATTTAATACTTAACTTGAAACACATAATCAACCCCACCAAACAAAACAATAATCAAGATAGACATAATGCATCCAAACCTGAAACGATATTCTTACCTACCAGAGAACATACTGCACAAACCATCCTACAGGATTAATCTAAAACATCAATTTCACTACATTGATTCCATAATATCATGACAGAAGACTATACATACCACCAAAAACATAATCCCTGGCACATTCAGCAATCAAATAGTGCAAAGGTGCAACTAACTACAGTGACTGCGCTTGCGCGCTTTTCTACCTTTCATCTAAAATGCTTAGTAATTGTCCGAAATATCTACACCACAAAAAAAACACAGCATTAGATCAAGATCAAAAATTAAACTATGCATAATATGGTCGTGTTAAAGTAAGTTATTGGAAATACACCTTCCAAAACATTTACATAATTTGTTCTGTTGTGGCATTATGATAGTAGGTAGAATTTACGAGTTATGAAATATGAATAATTGTTAAGAATCATAGTAACATCTGTAAGCCCATCAGAATTGTGCAAATTAAGGTATCACCATAGCGCCAGATAACAGTTCCTGTAACCACGATACAGCTTTATGATGGTACGTAGAACAACATACCTATAGACGATTCTGTTACATGGGTTCCTCCACTCCATACAGTTGTCGATTCTGAAAGTAAAAAGAACAAAAAAAAAACAGATCCTGAGTAACTGGTTGAGAAAAGGAATCATCATCAATGTTGAATGCACCATTTGTAAACAATGAAAAAGTATTAAAATATGTGGAGATCCTAAGTAACTAGATGAGAATTAAGCACCAAATGTTGAATGCACAACTTGTACTTTTGCCAGTTAGTGAACAATATAAATCCTACAATACATATACATATTTAACAAGCTGAGAGTGTTAAAAGTGGATGTAAACTTAAAAAGATAAAAACCAGATCATAGAGCACTTTTTGGTTGCGCCAGAAATCCAAAGGGGGCAACAGCACTCTACCTGCATAAAATAAAAGCACATAGTAAGGTGGATTTATTAGCAAAACGTTTATTTCAGACAAAATCTTATGTTCTAAGCATCCAAGTACTTATAATAGGCCATTGTAGACCAGCTCTTACCCGATCTAGATTTTTTTCCACTGAAAGACTCGGGAGACAAGATGGTTGGACTTCTATATGTATCCTTGGAGCCCTATAATAATAAGTAATCACACTTAGCATTACCATAGGCATACAAAATATTATCATACACTAAAAAACACTTTCAAATTTAATTACAAAGATGTACTTATAGTGATATACTTGAAGCTATGCCTGGAATCACAAAAATTCACCTTTTGCAATAAAAAGAATATATATTCTGAGTGGACACTAATATTGTTGACTTCACAGATATAACAATGAGCTTATAAAATCAAGCCAAAAACAGAATGAACTTTCAGATATATGCCAAAGATCAGAACTTTCAGAGCTAGCTCAGGAGCCATGATTCAGGAATAATCATCACAGCTGGGAAGAAACTGTTCTTTACAGCGTCTCAGCACAAATTTGATTTTAAATTCTCATACTTGTATTTTAACATAACACATGACATCAATAAGACCAGTTACATAATCTTGAAACATATACATATGATTAATCTTCACAGTTGCATAATACGTAGTCCTCGAAAAAGTTTTTTTAACAGCATATAATATGTTGTATGATACTTTTTTCAGTGAATGTACTTTGAGATAGTTATAGCTGATTTAGGCAGCAGATAATATGTGTAGAGAAGAGAAAAAACAGATCTATGGATAAAAGAAATTACAAGCATGGTACCATCCAATTTAGTTGTTGATAGATGTTGCATCTAAAAAGATAAATATACCTTTTTGGCCTTTGGGGTAGTTTTAGGGGATTTAGGACTAATTGCTATACGTCGCCTTTCAGCTGAGTTTCCAGATTTCAGATTTCTTTTAGACTTGCTCTGAGTTAACCTTGCTTCTTGAGAGTCAATTTCGTGTCTTGCTGATGTAGGAGTATTATGGGTATCTTCTCTGCATGAACTGCCAAACATATCTTTGTTGTTTTTCTTCTTATTTTGGCCAATTTTCATGTTTGTTCTTGAAAGAACTGTGTTTTCATTGGGATCTGTTACGCTAGAAGCAAAGTTAAATTTCTCAGTGAAGGCATTTACCGAGCATCCAACACCCACACTACTACCACTCAATGGATCTGAACACTTCACGTTAGAATGGTTTGCCTCTATATCACTTTTTCGTGTGCCAACTTGTGATTCACCGCGTACATCACGAACCTCATTAATTCCCTGATTTGAAATGTCAACTTCAAAAGTTAGCTTTTTTCTCGTAACCTTAACATCTGGGTCATTCTGTTTTCTTTTTCTTTTTCTTTTTAATTTAATTTTGTTTTCTTCATTTGACCCTTTTCTACATACAGCAGAAATATTTGAATCAATGTTATTCACATTCTGCTCCTCTTGATTACCCACTGAAGTTGACAAAATTTCCTTGCTTTCGCCCATCACCGTTATATTGACAGTCTTTTTATTGGACAATGCATTCCTTTTACCCTTTAAAATGTCAGAACTTCCTAAGTCATCGAGATCAATTAGAGTTACTTTGCCCGTCTTTGACATAGATCTAGTCATCCGCCTGCTAGAAGAAACAGCAGAACACTTGGATATTGTAGATGAAACCGTAACATTTCTTGCAACATTATGCTTCATACCATGAAGATCCATGCTCGAGGGACCCATCCTCAAACTTGAATCATCCTCAAATTCTGACCCCACGGGAGATTTTTCAAATAAAACTTCATGTCCAGATTCAATCACATGCTCCTGTTTAAAAAAAACCATAACGGGTGAGCTTTGAAAGAAAAAACAAGATTCAGGCAACTTTTTGGTCAGCTGACTCTTCCTACAACTTTTACGAGATCAAAACTTTCGAAATTAACTAAGTGATAGAAGGTTATCAGATTCCAAGCTTCAAAAATAAATCGGTCATATTTTTTCTGGTTAGCAATCCTTTTAAGATAAGAATGTGTTTCCCATTGGCCACGGAGGTTCACCCGCGACGACTCCGGGCTATCCAAAAGGGTAGTCGCCCTGGGATTAGTCGGCTCGCAATGTCGAGTCGGACCCCAGGTATACCCAAAAAAAAACTGAAAGGATGCCAAGCTAATTCATTTAGCCAAGCACAACAAATAATCAAGGTGAATTGAAATTTTGGTTGACTTTCAGTTTGGCTTATAATCGTAACTAGCATCACTTTAAGGCATGCCGATTATAATCTATCACATGTTTGTTTTAACGTCAAACTCTACACGCAACTATAAGAAAAGAAAGATATGATGCAAGTCAGATAACCTAGGAATAAATATGAAACTGTTTTGGGTTTTGAATCTAAGAAACTGCAATGAAGGTACAGAAGTAAGAATAGAAACATAAAAGAGATGCATATCAAGGAAAACATACGTGTGGAATATTATTTGAGGAAGCATTAAGGACACTACTAGTTTTATTGCTCAAACCCGTGTCTTCGGGTTCTCGAAGACCCATATCCACAGTACAGCTATCAAAATCCTGAGGATTACCATTTAAGTTATCAAGAATATCTGCATGTCCTTCAAAGGAGTCCTTCCCGTCTTCACATGCTGAAGATATTCAACATATAAAGAAAAAGTGAGAAAAGCATATTCCAGAATTAAGGAGTTTTATGTTTTTGTACACCAATAAACATTTTGTTAACTACTTCAATAAGTAATTACATTTTCAGTGAATGGCTACTTACTAGAAGTCTAGTAATTACCTTGTGAGGCGGCCTTGTCAGCAGATTCTCCTTTGGGGAAGCTTGTAGCAAAATTTTCCCAATAAATGGGAAACCCGAAAAGAAAATGTTTAAACACCTATAAGCATAAAAAAATATCATATTACATGAAATATTAGCATTAAAGTAGCAAAAAGTTCCAAGTCGACTTGACTAAAAATATTAAATATAATATTATTACTGAACCTAGATTTACTTATTAATGGCACATTCATAAACTTCATACGCCAAATAAAATAGTGAAAAGAAAATGTGATAGTTAAGATTCTTCTGAATACCTCCGCGGAGAAACCATTTTCAAGTGTTCGTTCTTCGTTGATAAAGCCTTGCAAAATAACACATACACCATCAACCGTCTCTAACTCAACGATGCCATTCACCTTAAGGATCGGCGCAGTAGAGAAGCACCGCTCAGCCCGGTTACTGTAATTTTATCAACAATTATATTAATGCATAAACGACATGTCAATTTTGACAAGTACAGAAACAAGCCATGTATAGAAAACTGACCATAAGAAAAACAGACAGCTAAGAGGTTGCTTGTTCAAAATTAGAAAGCCTACAAGCTCAATTTTGATGGCTTATGAGCTAAATTATGGGCTTGAACAAGCCATAAGTTAACATTTAAAAGCTCATAAGCGATAAGGATTTGAGCTTACTGGCTTTTCCAAATTTGAATGAGCTAGCAAGCCCATTAAAACATGAAAAACTGGGTTCAAAGTTCAAACCATATCCTCCAATAGTTCATATCACAGAGGAAACTTAAGGGGTAGGCAGGCTATAAGATTATGAGTAGTAACATTTGTGCTAAGTTTTGGAGACTGATTGTCGCCTCATGGTCGACCATAATAAAAATTGTAAACCTTATTCTACAGTCTAAATCCTAATCTCTGATTTTTCATGTTTTAATCATTGAATTTATTTGTATATCAGACTCGTATCATGATGGTTTTGGTATCCTCTGCGGGTCATTAAAAACCTGCATATACAGCTTTTTAATCAAAAGTTTAGCATTATATAAAAACCTAACATTCTAATTCATAAATCTAAGGGTTTATGCCATAAACTAGTCATGCAATTTCATCATCCCAAGTACTTTCAAACTTCATCCCGATATCATACTTATGTTGACGTGTCAATGGGGTATTTTGGTAATTTTTGGATTACCACAACTCCACAAGAACATAAGTGATATCGAGACAAAACCTTAAAACGTAAGGTATATTGGTATTTTCTTGTGTTGAGGTACCTACTAGGAAAATTGATAATATTACATGGTCACTAGATATACATTTGGGGGTGGCAGGGAAAGGCTCAGAAAGTGTCACGGGGATACCTAGGTTAGGGCGCGTACATCCGAGTCAAAGGCTCGTCCTGCCCGAGTAACCTAAACAAGGAAAACCTCATCCGTTTACCCGTATCATTTTATCGCCTAAAACCCTAATAACAAACCAAACCAGACACAAAACCATCTTTTAACGACCCCGCAAGCAGGGGCGGAGCCAGAAAGTTATGGCCGAGGGGGCAAACTTTCATAGTTTTTAGAAACTACACTACAAATCGGTTCGTTAGAAGGCAAATTACAAAAACAGCCAGATATTTTAAAAGATTCACACTAAAAAAAAATTTCGCTAGGGGGGCGCGTGCCCTCCCTGTCTCCGCCTCTGCCCGCAAATCAACATAAGTATGCTATCGAGACAAAACTGTAAATTACTTAGTAGGGTATAATTGATAACATTACACGCTCACTAGGTACACATTATCAGGGGGATACCTGAGTTTGCCGCATACATCTAAGTCAAAACTCACCCTCCCCGGTTAACCAAAACAGAAAAAACCTCACCAATTTACCCGTTTTACTTAATCGCCTAAACCCAAACTTAAAAAGGTTCACATACATAAAAAGATATAATCTCATAAACCCAAAAAAGAAAACATACATACTTTTGGGAAGAAACAATGCCAGCAACACCTATGGTTTTTTGGGTGACGTCATCTGGCTTGGGTTTAGTAAGCCACCAATCTCGCAGAGTAACCTGTTTGTTATCCATGTAATCAGTAAATAAATAAATAATTATATTACTGTAGCATTTTTTTATAAAGAAAAAAAACTTACTGTTCTTTGGAAGTGAGAAGTAGAGGTAGAGGTAGCATCGTTAGAGGAGGCCATTGGAGAGTTGGAGATAAAGAGGTTTTTGATCAATTGCCAAAGTTTCATTTGATTTTGAAACCCTTGGGCGGGCAGGGCATTGATGTTTTTTAGTCAAAGTGTTTTTGTCTTGTTTCGCTGTTGAAGAGGGGGTAATTTTCTGTTCGTGAAGGTAAACTTATGAGTAGAGGTGAACAAAAAAAACCGGTTAACCGAAGTGAACCGAAAAACCAAACCGGTCAAACCCGGTTTTGACCAAAACCGGTTCGGTTTTTCCTATAACCGCCGGTTCCTAACCGGTTTGGCATTTCATAGATTCCACCGGTTTGGAGACCGGTTTTTACTAACCGGTTATACGAACCGGTTTGGTTAACCGGTTTGGAACCGAACCGGGTGGGGAGGAGCGGGTTTTTCATTAAATATTTTGGAAAAAATGCAACCCGGTAATACTTGTGCGGCCCGGCGTTTAAATCCATGTTAGTAATGTATGCGGGGTAGAGTTACTATCGAATGCGATTTCAGTGATTTTGGGTTTAACCGCGAAAACGGTAACTTTTGTTGGGATGCACCAAACGGCTTTTACTAGTTCCTTTAAAGGTTTATGGGACTATTACTTTGAAAAATATGGTAACCCAGCTCCTTCTATGAGTGAGCTTCTTCATCATCCGCGGTCGTTGCATAAGAGGGAATCCGGTTACATAGGCGTGCTACAAAAAGTTAAGAGAAAATCCCCACAAACGGGTAATGAAATGATCCGTGTCCCAAAACAATGAATATACAAGGTATATCGGAACCGATTTTATCTCATGTATTCAACGGCGAGCAACAAGTGGACTTTGATGTTTTGGCGTTTTTTGGAAAGAGAAGGAAACAATGTTTCCCGTTCTAGCCAAAAATGGCTCGGGATCTTTTTAGTGTCAAGCTAACTTCGGTAGCTTCTGAATCCGCTTTTTCAACAAGTGGAAGGGCTGTTATCAAACAGAAAGAACAAAGGCTCCACACCGGCTTCTTTGGAAATGTGTATGTGTTTGAAAGATCATTTGGACGCATCAAGCGTACAACACAAAGCAAGTCTTGAAGACTCATGGAAATCGAAGAAGGGGTTTACGAGTTAGAGGTTTCAAGAGGGTATCAATCGAGTTGCTTTCCGATGAAGAAATAAGAGAAGATGCAGCTGCTACCGCGGCTAGGAGTTCCATGGAATGGACTCTTCCGAGGAAGAGATTTACGAGTAGCTTTTCCTTTATTATGTTTATCTTATTAGTGTTGTTTCATTTTCCAATGTGTGATGTATTTCCTTTCATTGTAATTTCCTTTCCAAGTTGTATGTCGTGTGGTTGTATTTCGATGGTATTATGTTCTAAGTTTATGTAATGTGGTGTGTATTCCCGTTAATGATGTAATTTCCGTTTCGATGTGTTAAATAAAAGTGTTTGTGAAATTATTTATGATGAGTTTTCCTTTCCGAGCTATGAAATAAAAGATTTGAATTTTTATTACTTTTACTTTGGGTAAACGAAAAAAAAAAAAAGAAAAAAAAAAGGAAAAAAAAAAAAAAAAGGTTAACCGGTTAAAGACCGGCTAAAAAACCGTTC
>LBNU01024568.1:0-12279 GCA_014162995.1 Artemisia annua | reverse complement strand
CGTTTTTTAGATATTTTGAAATTTGAAAGTTTAAAATTTGAATTTGGGGGAAGGAGCGTGGGGGGATGGCTTTTAATTATTTGACCTCAAAATTTACCATTTTGCCATGGAATGTTTATTATAAATAAAAGTGTTATGTTTAGTTTATTTACACATCCTTCAAGCAAAAAACACACTAAAAAATCAAAACCGAGATAATAATGGATACTCATTCAACTTCAAACACCCACCACAAACACCACCGCAGCCGTTCATCATCCTCTACGATTGTCGAAATTTAAAATGTGATCGTGTCAAAAGATCCTTGGGAACACTTCAACTACGTCAAAATGTCGGACGGAAAGAAAAAGGCTCAATGTAAAGCATTGCTGAGTATAATGTCGGCGGGTTCCAACTCGACGTTGAGGCTCATATCCACCGAAGTATTTGCAAGGCACTCAAAAGTGTTCCGGACACGGGTCATCGTCTATGGCTCGGGGCGGAGTATTTTTGCTTACGATGCGGAACAATTGCCGTCAAGCATTGGCCCGTATTGTGATTCAAAGAGGTTTTGCCGTTCAACCATTGGGACCAACGAGGTAACCGACGGAGGAGATGCAGACTTATGTCCAACCAATGTATAATCATGTAAGTCGTTGACTCTAAAACGCGATGACTATGAAACATGTGAAAACGAGCCAACAAGAATTAAAAAACTTTTTTTAAATTTAGATACTTGTGTTAACATAACAACGGATGTTTGGTCCGCTCCTCCCATGGTTCCTATATTGTACCTTTGTGTTACCGCACATTGGATTGATCCGAATCTTGCTGAATCAGAAGCGGTCATATGCCTTGAAGAGTTTCCGGTGTCCTCAACAGGGAAATGCGTTTATTCAGAATGTTAAAAAAAGTGTTTCCAAATATCACTTGGAAAAAAAGTTTTTTCAATTACGTTGGATAATGGCCTAAATTAACAATATCAAATTGCATGGGTACCGACTGAAAAAATGGAATTTGAGGCCACTTCCTTAATGGCTCGATGATATTGCACACCATCATTATACTTGGCTGTGCAAAGCGGGATTACGCCGTGACATTGAGTCAAGATGAAAGATGCTTGTTAAACAAATGTTGGCATGATATTTTAAAAGCGGGTAGCAAAAAGATTGAACACTACGTTCAATGTGTTCTACATGCGGGGAAACATTGGGTTGTCACTAAATTAGATTGTGATACAAGATGGAATTTCCACTTATATTATGTTCCTTAAGTGGTTAAGAAGCAAAAGGTGACTTTTGCAATATTTTCATGAAAGCAATTGGCAACAAAAGGGTAGGGGTGTTCCATTTCCAGCCCGAACATTGTTGGGATCGGCTATTGAAAAATTAACCCGATTATTGAAGTTTTTTAACAACAAGCACAAAAAGATTATCGGAGTTATTATCCAACAGCCCATTTGGTACTCGAGGCAAGCTTTACTAGCATGTGGTCAAAGTTTGTCCGCTTTTGAAATAAGTGGTGGTATATTTCAAGTATTGGTTGGACGCAAATGAAGATAACTCATTAAATATTTTGAAAAAATGCAACCCGGTAATACTTGTGCCGGCCCGCTTTAAATCCATGTTAGTAATGTATGCGGGGTAGAGTTACTTATCGAAATCCGATTTCCAGTGATTTTGGGTTTAACCGCAATAACGGTAACTTTGTTGGAGATGCACCTAACGGCTTTTACTGGTCAAACCGGTCAATTTCAAAATTTGAAGTTGGCGCCAAGGCGGGAAAAAAAAAGATAGATAGGTTAACCGGTTTAAACCGGTTCTAAAACCGGTTCCAAACCGGTCAAACCGGTCAAAACCGGCCGGCAACTTTTTAAAAAAAATTCAAACTTTGGGTACAATTGCATTAACTGGCTAATTATTGCTTCTGTATTGTCAGTTCACCTTTTTAAAATTTCAAAATTGTTGTGCCATTTTCCTTGTATAAATAAGTATGTTATGTTTTTTATTTATAAATTTATAAAAGAGGGCTTAGAAACACATTACTCATAAGTGAGTGGGTATTTTTTGTAAGGTGTTTTTGTACTTTCTAGCAGGTATCTCACTTGACTGGTATGGAGCAGCCCAAATATCACGTTTTGATTACGGTACATTTATCATTCCGATAGGCATTCCTTCAATCCATTCCTATTAGCTCATACCAAACGCGCCCTTACATGTATCAATAACGATTATCAAGTGTTATTGCTAAAAAAAAAAATGGTGTTTTAGTTTTAGCACAGTCACATTTTTTATTCATCCAGAAGCTACACTGGAAAAGCGCGCCAACCCATCTACTGAACCGCCACCACTCCAAAACCCTTCAATCAAACCCTCACCACCACCATCACCATCACCATCACACCATCAACCATCGCACAACCACCACCATGAAAAAACATAAACAACAAACCATTTCCCGCTTCTTCACTCCCCAACCCAAACCCCCATCACCACCACCACCTTCACAACCATCTCCCTCCAAAATCACCACCACCGTCTCTTTCTCCCCTCTCAAACGCCTCCAAAAATCCCACCTCATTTCCCCTAAAAACCCCAAAAAACCAAAAACCCTCTCCTCGTCCAACCCCCCCAACAACCTTAAACTCCACCAAAATTTCCTCAACAAACTTCTCGAACCCGAACCCGAAAAACCCGAAAACATTATCCTAAATGATGCTCCACCAAACATTAACCTTAAATACACCCCACTAGAACAACAAGTAGTTGAACTCAAGTCCAAATACAAAGATGTCCTACTAATGATAGAAGTAGGATACAAGTACCGCTTCTTCGGCCAAGACGCGCTTAACGCGGCTCAAGTGTTGGGAATTTACGCGCATATGGATCATAGTTTTATGACGGCTAGTGTGCCTACTTTTAGGTTGAATGTGTATGTTAGGAGATTGGTTAATGCTGGTTATAAAGTGGGTGTTGTGAAGCAAACGGAGACTGCGAGTATTAAGGCGCATGGAGGGAATAAAGTGGGGCCGTTTTGTCGTGGGTTGTCTGCGTTGTATACGAAAGCGACGTTGGAAGCGGGTGGGGATGTGGGTGGGGATGAGGATGGGTGTGGGGCGTGTAATAGTTATTTGGTTTGTGTTGTTGAGGGTGGGAGTGGGAGTGTATGGGAAGGGAGTGGGGGTGAGGTGAAGATTGGGATTGTGGCGGTTGAGGTAGCGACGGGTGATGTTGTTTATGGTGAGTTTGAGGATGGTTGTTGAGGAATGGGCTTGAGGCGAAGATTGTGAGTTTGAATCCGCTGAGTTGTTGCTTGTGATCCGTTGTCTAAGTTGACTGAGAAGGTAGTTTTTGTCGGTAACAATATTTTACTAATTGATTTAGTTTGCTTATGCTTACGTGTTAGTAGCTAATTGAGTCAAATGTCAAGGAGTATTTGCATGTGTGATAGTAATATAGTGCTTAGTGTTTGGACGAAGAATTATGATTCTGTGATTACTAGATAGAAAAACACAACAACAATAACAATGATACCCAATCCCTGCCAGAGCGGGGCATGGGGGAAGTAGAATGTAGACACATCATACCCTACCCTTGGTAACCCGAGGGTAAGGAGACCTGCTTTGAGGAAGACCTTCGCTCCAAAGTGAAAAGAATGAAATGTGATGGTGTGTAAGAAAAAACAAATTATGGATAATTCATTAGGGCTTTTCACATTTGCTGTAATAAGGTTACTTTTGCTTCTTGGTGATCTGTTATATAAGCTGGAAGGGATTCTTTTCTCGATTAATGTTATGTAGGTAAAAGAGTTTGTTAATGTGGCTGTGCCTATTTGCTACAATTTTAAACAGAATCAAGTGCTTATAACATGGCCTGTACCTTATCTCAGAGTTTAGTCAGTTGATTTTTGCTTGGATGTATGCAGCATGAGGCTTGCAAATTGGCGAACCATATACATGTTAACAGGGCAAATTGGGCCTATTGTTTATATCTCTAAGCAGTGTGCAAAAGGCAAAAACAAAAATAGCTTAAAAAGGAATGGTTTAAATGGCTAAAACAAAAATAGCTAAAAAGGAAATGGGTCAATGGGTGCAAAAAGTTGCCCAAAGTTGTTATATATTCCAGCAAGGCTTATAATAATGGTTCTTTTCACCATATTTAGGTTATTGTTGAAATAATTATGATTTCATGAAAGTGGGAACTTGACGGCATCGATTGTCTAAAAAAAGTGAAATTTGTTGCATAGTGTTTCCGGGGTCAAGAGTTCTTTAACTAGGATTCGATTTAACCCGTTACCCGCTCTATTTTGTCAGCCTTTTGGTATGCTGAACGATTATGCTATGCCTTTTTTAAAACCACTTTTGTTGATAAACTGAGGTTCTTGTTGTCAATGAGCCTTTTCATTTTCTCCTTGATATAATGGACTTTGTATTTGATATGTAGTTTTTAATAGCATATGCTGGACCTGCTTCAAATGTGCGAGTGGAACAGGTCTCTCGCGATCGCTACAAAGATGGCGGGGCATTAGCTGAAGTGTTATCTTCCTTTGATACTATGGGCGGCAACATATCAAATGATACTCCTGAAGAAGAAAATGTAGAGTTAGAGGGAAAGACAAAACGTCAGTCTGCAATTGAGGTGCGATTCTAGTTATCTCTCTTTATGAGGTACTTGGTAACCATGTTTCCTTTTGTTAAAGTATTAAAGATACGATTGTAACAAGATTAAATAGAAATAGAAGAAGACAATAAATCATTGCGCTTAAGATTTTGTAAAATATATCCGTTTTGGCTATAGGCAATTATGGGCATGCCTGATTTGGCTGTTCAAGCATTAGCATTGACCATTGATCATCTAAAGCAATTCGGGCTCGAAAGGATTTTGTGCTTGGGAGCTTCTTTTCGGCCTTTCACAAACGATTTGGAGATGACCCTTTCAGCGAATGCGATGCAACAATTAGAGGTATGTTAATATGTTACAGTCTTATATACAAGAAATGTCATTAAGACCTGTATAACTAAATATAAACTTGTATTGTAGGATCCCTTTGAATGATTGCTTTTCAACTTGAATCTGATATATGCTCCTTAGATTTTTCTTACACTAGCTAAACTTTACCGTCTGGTCTCTTGGTGTAATATGATTCATGTGAATAGAAGCCTAACTGGTTAACTTAATTTAGGTTTTGAAGAATAACTCCAATGGATCCGAGTCTGGCTCTTTGTTCGAGTGTATGAAGCACACTCTTACCACATGCGGTTCAAGACTTCTTAGGCATTGGGTATGCTTCAATCGGTCTTTTTTCCGCTATTTTGACCATTTTACATATAAATGGGTCAATGCAGGTTATGTTTTATATACAAAGTGTTCAGGGAAGCAAAATAAATGTATAGCTTTAACTGGAACTTGTCAAATGTTTTTTCAAATTCTATTTTTTAAATATATAAAACCTAAACCTCCTAAACCATTGCACTGAAAAAAAGATAATTGTTGTGATATATATCTTTTTGTAATCATATGTGATGCTAAGTGGGATTTACCTACTGCTCCAGGTGAGTCATCCTTTACGTGACAGAAACATGATCAATTCTCGTCTTGAAGCTGTTTCTGAGATTCTTGAATCAATGGGTTCTCCTAATGCACATAATAGTAATGTTGATTCTGATGGAAGAGACATCAATTCCACTAGAAGCCCCAAACTTCATCAAATGATTACTTCTGTTCTAGAAAATTTAGGGAGATTGCCTGATATACAACGTGGAATAACAAGAATTTTTCACCGAACTGCCACGGCATCAGAGGTAATACATCATTCTGTACAACAACATACCCAATCCCGACGGGGTGGGGTATGAGAAAAAGTGGAAAACACTATAATTTGGCCCATGCAGATCTTGAACCTGCGACCTTCGCGTTATTAGCACGACGCTCTAACCAACTGAGCTAATACACGATTCTGTAAAGGTGGTAAATTGGTCAGGCTGATTAACCAGTCAAATGGGGTCTGTATGGGGCTGGGTTGGGTCAATCTCTAATTAGTCATTGTCTTCTGAATTTCATTAGATACTGTTTTCATTTGCATTTTTTTATGAAAATAATAATTTGTGGCATAAAAAGTAACAAACTAATTACAATGGGATGTATAACCTCTTTTGGATCGTTTTATTTCAAGAATATATTATTAGCTTAAGGGTATAGTTTTGTATCATACTATCTCTGAAATCAACTTAAAAGATTTGCTATTCAATAAGTGTACCTCTCAGGGCTAAATTTAGCAAATACTTTGTGGTTATTTATTACTTAAAATGGGTGTTTAAAAATTAACTTAAGGTTATGGTTTACTCTAAGTTTACATACGTACTCATGATTACCTATAAAATGACTGTTAACCAATTTCTTAGGCCCATGTTTAGCAAATATTCGGCCCGTTGTGACATGTAACTTCTTAAGAGGTTTTTCTAGTGTTAGATTGTTGGCCTATTTGGACCCTTTTAGTTTTATGCATTATTTCACTCAAAAAAACCCAATAGATTAACAAAAAAAAGCCTAAATCGACCCATTCTTTACACCCGCACCAAACTTGTCATTTTCACTATTATCTAAACAACAGATGTCTCTCTCTCTTTTTTTTTTTTTTTGGGTGTATAATATCGGTTCCATGGATTATTACAGTTCATAGCAGTCATCCAAGCATTCTTAGTGTCCGGAAAACAGCTCCAGAAGCTTCAAGTGGAAGAAGAGGACAATGTCGACCATTTGCAAGAAAAGACGGTGTATTCTCCATTTCTGAAAAGGTTGATACTGACCGCATCTTCATCCAGGATAAATTCTATTGCAGCAAGGCTACTGTCAGCATTGAATAAGGAAGCCGCTGAGAAGAGTGATCTTTCAAATCTGTTTGTCGCTTCCGAAGGAGAGTTTGAAGAGGTTTCGTAAAATGAATCATGTTTAAACATAATTCTGCATTTTCATACCTTGGATTTATTTAACTATTTGGAATTGTTATGTTGAGCAGATTGCTGCAGCAAGGAATAAGGTGAAACAGGCAGAGGAGAAGTTAGATTTATTAATTGGTTTATACCGCAAACAACTGAAAAATCGGAATTTGGAGTTCATGAGCGTGTCTGGGACAACACATCTGATAGAGGTAATACTATAAATCTTACTACCATTTAACACTATATCAACTGAAGTTCAGAGTCTATTTATAGTTGTACATCTAGATGACTTATTAATGTCATTTTTCGTATTAAGAATCAAGTAACAGCAAGCCCTTTGAAATATTCATGCCTTCGATATATTCAGGTCAAAATCAATTTCCTTTAATAACCACCATTTCATTTAGATGCTATTGTGATCTGACTTAATTTAGCGGCATAAATATTAATTATTGAAGCTTAAATTGTAACTTTAAACAGTAAACAACACCATTGCTGAACAGACAGCTATAATTTCCATTTAAAGAATTATTGAATTTTCATTTTTAATCATGATCCTAGCAAGCTAGAGCCTGTAAACTGTACAGTTCCTTGATCTTCGAATATTTATAATTTTTGAAATATTATTTTGCTTGCAGCTTCCAAAACCATTGTCACTGTCGTTTTATGATATATATGCCTCTTGATTCTTATTTATTGTAATGTTAACTACAGTTGCCAGTAGACGTAAAGGTGCCTTCGAATTGGGTGAAGGTTAGCAGTACTAAAAAGGCAATACGCTATCATGCACCAGAAGTATTGACAGCTTTAGATCACCTGTCATTGGCAAATGAAGAGCTCCTTGTTGTCTGCCGCTCAGCTTGGCAAAACTTTCTAAATGAATTTGGAAAATATTATTCTGAGTTCCAAGGTGCTGTCCAAGCAATAGCAGCCTTGGANTATTGTAATGTTAACTACAGTTGCCAGTAGACGTAAAGGTGCCTTCGAATTGGGTGAAGGTTAGCAGTACTAAAAAGGCAATACGCTATCATGCACCAGAAGTATTGACAGCTTTAGATCACCTGTCATTGGCAAATGAAGAGCTCCTTGTTGTCTGCCGCTCAGCTTGGCAAAACTTTCTAAATGAATTTGGAAAATATTATTCTGAGTTCCAAGGTGCTGTCCAAGCAATAGCAGCCTTGGATTGCCTACATTCTTTTGCTCTCCTTGTGACAAAAAAGGTTCAGTTTTTCACGAGTAGTTAAATTTGATTAGAGGTGGCAAAATGCCAAAAAGGGGGTGTTGGGTTAACTGTTAAAGTGGGTTGTGGTCAAAATGGATAGTTTCGGTATGGGTAGGTTTGGGCGAGTGGCCGACCCACAATAAATTTATGGTATTTTCGTTCAAGATACATTAATAGTTAATGTGGTCCCTGTTATTAAAAACGATTATTTGACAATAAGAGCAAATTGAAAAGGTAACAAACTTTGGTCTGATTTCTGTTAGGGGGTCATCATATGGGAAATCTATAAATCTAACTAGCAGCTATATCAGAAACAAGTCCACATGGTCTAAGGTTATGAACAAGTCAGATACAATGTCGTCATTTTTAACAGGGTCAGAGTACCTTCAATAATTTATTTTTTTTATTTTTTTATTTTTTTTAATTATTATTATTATTATTTTTTTCGTATGATTGAGCTGTTTTATGGTAAAAATAAACTTGGTTACAAAAACTAGAAATCAGGTTATCAGGCCAAAGTTCGTTGCCCATCTATGGACTATCCTTTTTTAATTATATTCTATTCTAATAAAATGTTTAAAGGTTCTTATGCATTTTGAATGCACTTTGAGGTTTGAACGACATCTTAGCTAAAGAGAGTTATTTTTACCCATTCGAGATGAAGTTCAACCCAAATTGATCTGTTTACTTGTGAATTGAATCAAAATTTCCACCTCTATATATTTTGTGCTTCAGTGTACCCTAATTCTGCTAACTTCACCCCTCCTGGTCTCTCAGGAATATATACGCCCAGTTTTTGTTGATGATAGTGAACCTGTTCAGATATGTATATCAGCAGGACGACATCCGGTATGTAACATTCTGCTAAGCTGTTAATGCCACTTTCTTTGCATGATACTTACATGGTCAACTATGAGCAGGTGATGGAGACTATGTTACAAGATAGTTTTGTTCCAAATGATACAAATTTACATGCAGATGGAGAGTATTGTCAAATTGTCACTGGACCAAATATGGGCGGAAAGAGTTGTTATATACGACAAGTGGCTCTCATTGCTATAATGGCACAGGTATATTGCCATTATACAGCTGTTATTATGCATATACACTCTCAAAAAACGTCCAAGTTGTCCAGTTCAGGGGGTGTTTAGATGTGATTTTTATCTTCGGATAATCAGCTTTGCTGCAACTAATAGGAAAATGCTTTTCTAAAACTAATTATTTGACCCTTAAATAATCAGACAGGAGCAGAATTCTTATGTAAACATCAATATTCGACTAGTGTGACCGAAATTTGTGATAGTCAAACTGTACATAAGTGAACTAACGGTTCAGATGTTCTCTTCTTTTCTTTAGGTAGGTTCTTTTGTACCAGCATCATCAGCAAGATTGCATGTAGTAGATGGCATCTACACAAGAATGGGAGCTTCTGATAGTATCCAACAGGGAAGAAGCACGTTTTTAGAAGAATTGGGTGAGGCTTCTCATATACTTCAAACTTGCACAGACCGGTCTTTAGTCATTCTTGATGAGCTCGGGAGAGGCACAAGCACACATGATGGGGTGGCAATTGCTTACGCTACATTGCAGTACTTGTTAGAGCAGAAAAGATGCATGGTTTTGTTTGTCACTCATTACCCAGAGATAGTCAATATGACAAAAGGGTTCAGTGGCAGTGTGGGGTCGTATCATGTTTCATATTTAACGTCACAGAAGGACGAGGATACGATGAAATCAGATGGTAACCGTGAGGGTGAGAATCGTGACTTTGAAGATGTTGTTTACCTCTATAAGCTTGTTCCTGGAGTTTCAGAAAGGAGCTTTGGGTTCAAAGTCGCGCAACTTGCACAGGTCAGTTGACTTCTGTCTTTTTAGGGGAAAAGAAACCTAATTGATTTTAAAATTATATAACCGAAAGTAAGAATTTAGAACATAATGTTAAAGTGAATATTTTCACGTATGTCCAGTGTTTAGTGATCAAAAGATGGGTTTGTTGGGCAGGTACAGATTGGCTTGACCAGCAAACTTTTTTTTTTTTATCCATTTTAAGATCTTTAAATAAATGTGTTAAACAATATTTTTTACAATAATAATCTCAGTCGTCAAATAAAAACGTATTGGTAGTTTGTATGCATTGAAATTTGAAAATAATAGTTCAGCTGACCCTATCCCTGTTTAGCTACTTTTTATTTTGACTCGTTTGAGATTGAACACAATTCAGTTAACCAAATCGTAGCTAAAAGGGTCCAAATTACTACCTCTACTAGAAATTATTCAATAACTATGTTTTGGCTTTATACTACAAATACTGCAATGCATAATATTTTTTACATATGTAATGAAATTAATATTAAGTTTAAATTTAACAAGTGATTGTTTTGACCCAGAAAGTCAAACTTTTGATTATTTACAGTGTTAACATATGAATGCACGTTTTATGATACAGCTACCTTTGTCATGTATAAATCGAGCAAGTGCGATGGCAATGAAACTTGAAGAAGCAGTGAGCAACAGGCGTAAAAATAGGTTAGCACAGAAGATTTTACAAGAAACGGGGAGAAATGGTGAAACTGAAGGTGCAAAGGCCTTGAAAGATTTTAAAGATATATTTTCAAATCTGAATTTAGCATTTTCAGAAGATGTTGATCCTGCAAAAAGCTTTCAGTGTATAAAGCATGCTAGAAACCTTGGACTTGAGTTGAGAAATAGGTAAAACCTCAATTCTATGTTCACTAAAGGTCCTTGCACTTTGGTGGTCTTGTAAAGTTAACGCTATGGCAGTGGCCTCCTTTTTCTTGCTAGATTGCAAGACTTGTTTTTGGGCAAAAAAACATATGTTAATCTTAACCAATCTTTAACAGAGCTGAAATTTGAGTATACACATGATTGGATACAAATTGAAGTGTACCAAGGCAAACTCAGAACATCTTATATAAAACCACAACCTCTAAACCGATAATAGTACTTACGAATCCAAACCAAGATGCCTGTACAATTGTACATCGTATAACCGAAACTTCCCTTTTGAATGGTGCATATCCAAAAATGTATATGTAACGATTAATAAATGAAACCTGCCGGAAACAAATGTAGACCCTAAAGATGGATGTTTCGTAGACTTGAGGACATATAGCCTATTTTGTCTAAAGTTTCCGTTCCCGTTGCTGGCTGTTGTAAAGCCAATGCTATGCAGTTGTGACTCCTTTTTCTTGCTAGTGTAGAGTTGCTTCTATTTGCAAATTAAAAAAAAAAAAGGGCTGATAACATCGCACTTCAGGATGATATTAGCTTATTGTGCTACCAAAATGCTATAAGCTATTGGAAAAGCTAACAGCTAATATTGGGGACACTGAAAACAGCTTATAGCATTTTTGTTGAGCATGATGTAAATTTCAACCGTAAATCAGTCATATTTAACTCACGTAGTCCCAACTAGACCCGTATAAGCCTGTTTATCTACATGGGTCAAATGGGGTGACAGGTAACACATGTTTAAAGTGGGTCATAAAGAAGATACAAATAAGCTGGTGGGTTGAACTCATAAAATACTTGAATAAAATATGTTTATTTAAGTCTTCAAAAGCTTAAGCTTTTAAAATGTTTATTAATATGATAATCTTTTTCCTTTTGAGTCTAAAATCTTCAGTTTTTGGATAGCATCACTCCAAGGATAGTTATCTGTCCGTTATCAAATTCGTGAGCTAACAGCTATAACCAAACCAAAAGGCAGAACTTTCTTTTTCTAATTTGAACAATGTGACCAAAAAGTATGTCAAAAAACCAATTTGATTAATAGCAGATATTCCTTTGGTTCCTAATTATGGTGACAACAGATACAGAGGGCGTCCTCTGATCTTCCAGCATGAGAATGACATCAGTTTAACATAACTATATAACTTGGTGTATAAATTATAGATCAAGTAAGAAGTTATTTAATAGTTTGTTTGCCTTCCCTTTACAATAGAAGCAAGACATTTGCTCTCCAAGAAAATCAACTGTACCTTTCAAGGCATCCGCAGTTCAATAATCAAGTAGAAGGGGTCGGGTGCCAGCTTTAGGGCCTCAAAAGAACCAGGACTGACTGTAATCCAGGACAAGTAAATTGGACCATATAAAAATTACTTTAAAAGGCAGCAATAAC